>VYZW01033285.1:47923-68542 GCA_013401315.1 Balaeniceps rex
GGGCGCCGGCGCGCCGCCCGGTAGGGATCTGCGGGGGGTGGGGGCGGGGGGGGGGGGGGGGGCGCTACCGCGCAGGCGCGGGAGCGCAGCCCCGGGAAGGCGTGGCTGGGGTGGCCACGCCCCTCCGTGGGAGGCTGCGCCATCCCCTTTCCCGCCGCAAAAAGTTGGGTTTTTTCTCGCGGAATCCTGCAAGGATTGGCGAAAAATGCGATAAAGCCGGAGCTTGGCAGCACTGCAGAGGTCTTTGTCTTATTATTTCCTTTGGGGTTAGAGGCTTTAAGGAGGCGTTCGCGGCTTTGAGTGCAAACAGAAAGGGCTTTTTGCCCCTGTGGCGGAATCGCCCGATTACAACAGATGGGTTTGAGGGAAAACAGCGCGCCGTGAGACTTAAAAAAAAATAAGAATCACAGTTTCTGGAAACACACAGGTTTTGCAGAAAAGGACCTAAACGCCTCCTGCGTAATTATCTTTCGCCGCTAGCCTATGGTCGTTTTGTGTCCTGTCGATTCAAGAGGACCACACCGGCGATTCTGCCTCGGCCCTCCCAAAATTACAATGAAATCTCATCTTTTTTTCTATTTTAGCAACCTCAGGTACTAAAAAAATTAATGGAAGCCTTGTTGATGATGTTTCGTAGCCAGGTAAAGGGCGCGTTGATACCACCTGCGTGTCACAGGTGTCTTTTACACATCTGCCATCTTGTACAGCGACGGGGAGGTAAACTGCCATTCGCTGTTTTTTTCCTAGACCTCCTCTGGAACACCAAACAGATGGTGCAGGGATAAAAATGCCACGTCTATACCGTACACATGCACACACAGCAGTATTTCATACTCATTAAACCTTTCTCCATGTAGGAATCCTCAGGTAAAACACGGGAGACCTCCGCGGTTCAAACACGACTGGGCCGAGCGCCCCGACCCCTGTTGCGATTGTTTCTGAATTACAGAAGAAAATCCAAGGCTGGGTTCGCAGTTTCGTACTTTTGAGAATGTGTTTAAAAGACAGTTGGGCTCCAACTACGCTACCAATAAAAATTAGCACATGATGGCTTTATATCCAGTCGGATTTGCAGAACAGCCGGTCTCTAACCAACACATAACATTTTAATATAAGTATATCTGCCTCCACGGCTCAGGCCACTGTTGCTGTCGTATTTGTATAGCTATGTCGTGTTGTCCAGGGCAGCGTTTGGCCACCGAGTGCTTTGTGCGCGTGTGGGAGAAAAGTCCTTTTTAGGGATAAAAAGCTAAAATTAAGAAAAAAAAAAAATCCCTAAAAGGTCCAGCACATTCCATAGCCCCGGTGGTGGTGGGAGCGGGCTGGTGGTCCACGGGGCGGTGGACTGACCCCAAGAGCGGTGCTGCTCCTCCCGGCCCTGCGGAGCTACGGGGGGGTTCTGCCGAGGGGAGCGTTTTGGGGAGAAAGCACAAGGGATTGGCTGATTGATCCTAACACAAGCATAATTCTGATACTTATCTTACATTCATGGATTTTGTGAAACGTAATGTTTGGGAACGCTTTTAATTCTGAGATAAACTGTGCCTAAAATACAGCACTGTAACGTGGTACGAACAGTACGTTTCCAAATTCCCAGCCCTATATTTACATCACTGCTCCTTGCTTTAATGATACAGAAAACACATGGCAGAGAAATTCAATATTTGAAGCAGGAAGGACTCTTGCCCCAAAGGCTGTTGAGTAGCCTCAGCCCGGCGTGTTTGCCATTCCTGGCAGCGTGCTGAGTGACGCCGCTCTGGCAGCTGTCGGTGGGCTGGGAATTGCATCACGGCGCTAATGACAGAATAATAATGAAGCGTTTCACCTCGGCCGTCCTTGAGCGTAGAGCGAGGTGCCGAGGAACAACACCAGCCCGCTGCTCCGCATGGAGAATATCGTACAACACGTACCCACGGCACAGCGAACAGCGAGAAACAACATCACCCAGTTTCCTCTTTTTTTTTTTTTTTTTCCCGCTTTCATTTTCAAAAGGAGAGGCCCTGCCAGTGGAGAGCCTGGCCTCAGAGGGGGTCTGTCTCGGGGTGCCTGGAGCCCCCGGACGGGCTCCCACCAGCCGCATGTGACTGCTGACCCCGGGCTAGGACACGGTCCTGGGAGCTGGCCGGGGATGCTGCCCATGGGGACGGGAGGGAGGTGGGAGAGAGGGGCCCCCCCAACCCGAACAGACTGCTCTGATCGGCACTGCAGCCCCCCGGCGGGGGGGAAAGTAAATAAATCGACGCAAAACCTGAGGTGTCGTTACGTAGTCGTCTGAAGTGGAGCAGATTCCATGATTCTCCCCGTTCTCCTCTATTTTCTGAATGTTTTTCTTGTAAAAAGTGAGACTTCTAGTGTACAAAACATGAAAAGACTGTAATAAATATTTCTAAGAAATGATTAGCATTTTATGACAGCTCAAAGACACGTAGCTTATCCTGAACTCTTGTAGTATATATTCTTTAATAAGGCTTTATCATTTCTTCCCTGGTGAACACTGATTTGCAGTAGAGAGCGTGACCGTATGATGAAACAGCAAAGTACCAGCTGGGGTAACTCAACGTACTGGGTTTTACCTACAAGTCTTGACTTTTGAAGGCACGATAAGTAGCCGATTCTGTATGCCCTTTTTTTTTATTCTGTATATGCTTTTTTGATATTTTTTCCCCCCTCCTATAGCTTCTGATGAATCCTGCTTGAATCCAGACCGACTGTTCCTTTTGCCACAGATTTTTCACTTTCAACGTGTTATAAAAACATACTCATTGCTACGGGCACTGAGAATCCTACAGAAAACTGCGCAGGTCACCCAGTACCAAGGCGTTTCTACTGAATTTGGTGAGGGTCCCCTTCTTGGGGTGTCGGTACGGTGAAGCAGCTTCCCACCCTGAGCTTGAAGAGAGCCGTGCAGGTCGATGTTTTCGGGAACGGTGCTGTGAGCCAGCTCACCAGCGCGCCTTGCAGCCCGGGGAGCCCTGCGGGTGACGTTCGCTCTTCTGCTCCCCTATGGTTCACCTTCCCCGTGGGGGATGAAGGTTGTGTGTTCGAGCAGCCATACATAGTTGGCAAGCTTTGCATTTAGAAGGGAATTGGAATAACAGAGGCATCTTTGTCTTATCTGAATCCAATTTCCAATATAGATATGCCCACTGAGATCAGGCCTCGGTCGACATTTCTAGCCCTCAGCGTGGCAATGATCTTTCCAGACGGGAATTCAGAATAAACCAATGTTTGCTGTCTGCTAAATCCGTAACAGCCTGAAACAATTGTTGTTAGAGAGTGACAATCGCCCTCAGAGGAGCAATCTAAAGCCAAACGACACTCAAAAGGTAGGTCTTAATTTCTTTATTGCTGATGTTAGCATGGAAAGTAAACTGGGAAGTGAAGCCAACATGGTGAGTAAAATGCATAGAGAAGGAAGGAGAAGATGTGAAAAGTGAGAGGAAAAAAACAGGAGCAACAAAGAGTGGGAAGAGAAAATGTCTGGAATAATGGGCAGCCTGATCTGAAGGCACATTCTTCGACTGCATTTCTGTCCATTCCCCAGTATGATGGTAAGGCACTAAGGAAAGAACAGACACGAGTTTAGTTACCTTTTATATCCCCTGTGGTATGGGTTGGATACCCTCCACCCACGGTACCGTAGTTCGGTGGGAGGCGTGCGTGACCCGATCCCTGCGGGGACGCGGACGCGCGTGCCTGTCCTGCTGTAGCCCGGTCAAATGCCCCCTTGACTCTGCTCCACCGTCCCTCGCCTGGCCAACAAATACAAACCCTTAGATCCAACACAGAGGCAGAAAGCTTTGCTGCGACCCTCTGCGGGTGCTTCGGAAGCGTGCCTGGAGCGTGCAGATTTGTTTCAATCAACTTCAAAGCTGGGGTTTGTTTCGTGGTGCCCCGTAGATGCGCCCTCTGTGCCGAAGCCATGATACTGCTTACGCCTTTCTGCGTTAGACTGTCCATTAGCTTTTGACACTGAGTTACTACTGGTCTGGAATTGCCAAGAACTCGTGAATTTTAAGTCCAGTGGTTTTCAGCTTTTAGCTAATAGAGGTATTTATTATATTATATTTTTAAAACCCTGTCACGGGATCTAATTATTCCAGAAGACCTGGACCATGAAAATCAGGAATAAATAAACCTGAATTTATTCAGGTGCTGGAAATTATGGGGAGGAATCTGCGTGTTTATCATTGCTTTCACAAGCTTTCGAACACATTTTCAAATTGGGTTTACAGCACTGATACATTTGCTTTTAACGGAGATGAAGAAATGTCTCAGTACATTGAGAAATATCAAGGCAAAATTCAACTATGAGGTAGCATAGCACCTTGCCACGTTAATTTAAAGAAGTAATTTCATTTCTTACATCGAGGTAGACTTTGTCTTCTTGCGAGCAAGTAACTTGTCTTTTTCTTACACACTTAAATTCATAATCTGTGAATCCCCATCAGACATAAACATTCCTTATTTGAACATACTGTCTGTGTCATTGGGAACGTATTGTGTATGTTGCTAATCAGTAAAGTGATAAATGGCTGAATACTGAATACTTTTTGTTCTCTTCTGTTATCACAATAATCAGTAGTTTTATTTTAAATTAAGGAGAAAAACCCAGAAAAGAATCATCAGAGCTGTGGAAGACGCAGCTTGTCTCTTGTAAAATAGACGGCAACTACTCAAAGAACAAAACGTCTCAGAAATTCTTAGACTTTTGAAGAGAATGTAAACAAAACAGCAAAAGCAGTAAAGTTTCATAATCACATCATACGCTCAAGACTTTCAGAATTCAGTTATATATCGGATCAACTACTGCCCGATGTAAGAAAACACGAGTCAGAGAATGTATTCGAAATGTAAGGATAACATGGCCTAAAACTCAGGGCTATTTTTTAAAGCAGGAATAATTTGCTGTTGAAATACTTGATGCCATTTCACTGCTCTGAGCCGCAAACGGGTCTTCTGCAGCGTGGCAGGGATTGCAAATACCTAATCCTCAAAAACCACGGGTATAAAAAAAATGGGAAAAAGCCCGATGCATCGCTGGTAATTTGTATGCTACGGGTGGTTTTGTCTGTTCTTCAGAGTACCCTCATCGTGCTTTCATTTAGTGGTTTACTTGATCCATGCCTTAGTCCTGATCTCAGGCTGCAGCCTCCAGACTTTCCCAAAACTTACTCCTCTGGGGAGCTTCACAGATAAATCCTTGCCTGGCAGATTAAGCATCCTCCTTTTTCTGCTATCTGTATGCAAAATAGATGTGTGATTTCAGTGGAAGTGCTTACGTACTGCAAATCTGCCACTACGGTGTGTCTCGGCGTACGCCCGGTATCTTCAGACTCTGTTTACAGTGGCATGTCTTGCAATTCATTAATGCCGGCCAAACACGAAAGTGAATACGGGCTTAAAATAAGTCCTCGCTGGTATCTGTCACAGGCTATTCTTTGGGCTGCTGTAAATAGTCGTTGCATGGCATCTAATGTATGATTCATAGCGCTATTCTGGGGTATTCAAATAGAAATGGGCTTTGCAATCTCCTCAGCTGAGGGTATCTGCAGTATCGTGTTGCCCCGGACTCCGACATGAATCATACCCCATATAACACAGTTCTCAGAAACCCCTGCCTCTCTGTGCCGCGGAAGGTTACTCGGGAGCCGTTTTCACCAGTGCAGTTATCTCAAGAATGTGCAGTGAAATAAATGCTGAAAAGAGAAACTTCCCTCTTACTCTGGTCTCCATAGTTTTCCCTCAAACTGGAAAGATAACGAGATTTCGTGTGTTTACAAATTAAGCCATCACAGCTACTGAGGTATCAGAGCTGGGTAATTGCCCACCAAACAAAACCCAGAACAACCGACTGAAAATTTCCCAAAGCAGCATAACAAAAGCAAACGGTAAAAAGGAGGAAAAACGAATACAAGAAAAACAATATTGGAAAAGCAATGGGCACTACAGCAACAAGCGTGTAAGTCTGAAGAACGTACAAATGTTTCCCGAAACAATTATTTGCTCCTGGATGTTGGTATTACGCATACATCGTAACTGTATAATTAAGGCTAGTCCATAGTTTTGCGTATACTTCCTAACACTGGAAATTAGTGCCTCGGGGCAGCCTGCCCGCGTGAACGGATTTTAAACGTGTAAGATACTTCCCAGCGTGTCGGTCCATGAAACATGGCAGCAAAACGCGAGAGGTTTTATTCGGACAGGTTGTAATCAGTGTCAGCCTCCCCACCGAATTTTGGAGGCACTGAACTGAGCTGCTAGTCCAGCAGGCAGAATTTTTAACATATTGGTAAAGTAAGGATGGTGTCACGTTTTCAAAATACGAACAGTGGCTACATTATAGAAAAAAATACGATCAATGCTACATGCAAGCGTACGTCCCTTCACAGAACGCAATGCTTTAGGAGAGAAATTTTGAAATCGTGATTGAGTTTTTTGATGTGACATAAAATTAGGAGGCATTATCAATGAAAAACTGCGTGATCTCGATGACTGGCGTAGTAGGACTGGCATGAAATTCAATGGTACAGAGATTAAAGTCATGCACACATGAACTAAGAGCAAAAAAATCTGTTAGAAACTGGAAGCTCCTCGCTAGGAAATAACGGCAGAGGACGTGCAGGTAAGCTGGCTGATCAGAGGATGGCTGTGGGTGGAAAGTGTTGTCCAAACATGAAGAAAAATGTGTCTTAAGATGCATGAGGTCTCCAGCTGAGACAGGAGAGTGTTAGTGCCATTTGTGTGTGGAATAATACCACGCTTAATTCTTGTCACGCACATTCAGAAGGAGTGAGGAGACCCCCAGAGGGGACACCGTGATGGTCAGGGGAACGGACAGTCGGCATTACGGATGGAGATTGCCCTCGTACGAGTGAAATGAATACACGAAGGGATACAATCACAGCCCGTAAACACAGTGGGGATGGGCGTAAGTACTTAAAAGAACGGCTGACATGAACAAACGGTTAAGCGGATCACTAATAAATTAATTCAGAAATTAGAGGGATCCTGGAGCAATTGGAGCAACCAAGCTTTGGAAAGCCTGCTAAAGAGAGCTGGGAGGAAGAAAGCAGACAGCTTTAAAGATGTATCAGCAGCGTAAGCGTATAGATGGGATTCTGCGAAATGGTTCCCACGATAACTGGAAGCGGCAGCGGTACCCGGTGGGCAGCCTGGAACTCTGTAATCCCAAATCATACAAGTCCTAAAAGTCGGAGGACTGAGGCTACAGCCACTCCATGCCATGCCCTTCCCCATGGCGCCTGTACTCGTACTGTTTACGGCTCCAGGAGTTCAGCCCCGTGAGCCCACCTCGGAAGGGCGAAGGGCTGTGGCCGGGCCCTGGATGGGAGCTCAGCCCTATTTTCTCCATCCAGACTATCCACAAACCTCCTAAAAGTTCCAGCAGTTTGTGTGAGGTGCACGCACATCTGGTGCAGGTGACAGCCTTCCCCTCTCGTCCCGTTCGGGTTCGGACTGCGAGCCAGGCATCCCGGCTGCACCGTCCTGTGCCCGGCCGTCAGCCCCGAGCCCCTCCGCCTGCCGCTGAGGCTCCTTTGTACGCTACGCTCTGCTGGCTGCCTGCCCGGGAAAGAAAAACATCTGAATTTGTTCTAAATCAATTTAATACATTCCAGTGACATATCTAATGATGTAAGCTTCCACAAACCGCACACCCGAGTGACGTCCCCGCTACGTCGACGTGCTTTACGCTCCATCGGGAGACATTCGGGATCTGTCGACACGCAGAAATACTTAGCGCTCGCTGAAATGTGAGCCGAGGATCTAAAAATAGGGCAGAGTTTTCTAGGCTGGAGCGGGGAACAGGCACCCAGCAGGCACTCACCAAGGGTACAGTCAGAACAACACTGCCACAGTCCCATAGCAACGCCACACCAGTGCTACCCCCTCTAGAAAAGGGGTGTTCGTCTCAACTTCACAGATGGTAAACTAAGTTTATTTAACTGCATTCTGATAACAAAGCCTATTTTTTACTTTTTATTTCAGTGGGAACTGTGGTTGGGCATCCACAGATTACAGATTTCCAGGGTGCATTATCCCTTTTGGTGTATTTTTACAACAAGGTCAGCCCTAATGAAGACTACTCTGAGCTGAGGCTCAAGACGCTTCCTTCATGTGAATGTCAAGTAACGGTTCAAACTGGCATTTCTATCTGTTTTCTTTTAGCTTTCTGTACTATCCTCTAATTGTCTGTTTACACAGTGGATACCAAAGGAGTCTGATATTATGCAAGCCTGGAATTTTAACACATAGAGCCAGGCTCTGCTCTTAGTTACTGATAAAAATATTGAGCATCTGCGTTGATTTTACTAGAACAGACCTACGTCCATACTGGTATTCAATTTATATATATTCTAAATACTTTTTTTTTCCCAGATCTTTTGTTGTTTGTTAAGCAGTTGAAACAAATACTTTTTGTGACTCTGCTAGAAGAGGAGAGCTTTTTCACCAAGCAAAGACCATCTCCCAATACATTCAGCAATTTATACTGCAAGGAAAATACAGAAGAGGGAATGAGGGAACCCGTCTTGCTTGGGAAGTTATGAGACAGAGAAACGTAACTGAGAGATTTTGAGTTTTGCTTTATTTTATGCCTAGAAAGGGATTCTCATTCCCATCTTTGTGCTTCTCACAAGCAAGTAGTCTGAAACGTCAGGACAGATGGGATCTCCCATGGAGTGCCCTACCCTGATGCGCTAAAACACACTGTGATGGGGCCGGTCCGCTGAAATCCACCGGAACGCGAGAAAACCATCGTATAAATGCAGTGTAGAGGCAACGCTGGCAGCAATATAGGAGTTTTGCTCTTTATACCCCTAGTAAGGGACCAGCAGGGTACCATGCTCGTGCTCGGGGTTCACTGCAGCGAGTGCTTGTTTCACTTGGCTGCTCTGGTTTTGCTTTTGCGATGAAGAGAAAAATGGGGAATGTCTTCATTTTAGCTTGGCTGCTTTTTAAGGAAACCTCTGTAGGTAGAGACAGTATCTTCCATTAGGCCAACCAGTGTTTGGAAAAGGTAGAAAAGCTTTGAGAAAACCATCCTCTGCATTTTTTAAATGTTTGATTTGGTCACGCCAGGTGGATTCAGACCCAGCTGAAACGCGCAGCAGCCCGGCACCGATTCAGGCTTTCCGGTAAAGCATTCGCTACCAGGTCCTGACGTAAAGCTCCGCCACTCCAGGTGCCCTGCCCTGCTCTTGGGTTTCAGTCCGGAGCTGTACTACAGGTGTGGCGTTGTTTCTTGGGAAGAATTAGGTTATTATCTGGAAATTCAAACTCCAGATGCCCTGGCAAAAGAATCACACCAGGAAAAGCTTTAATTAGAGAAAGAAAACATGTTTTGGTAAGATCGCTTCATTTCTTTCAGACATTTCATTTCATTGGCAGTGTCAAAGTTTTGACTTTTTGTTCTGAATCAGGAAACGCAGAAAACCGAACAAAAGACTTTCCAGTACCTCAGGTTGTGTCGACATTGTGACTGTAGTGCTATTTAGAAATACCTGAGCCAAATTTAAAAGAACTGGTTGGTGTACCCAAAAGTAGTAACATGGAGTTTCACGTGAGCTTGTTTCCTTGGCAGAGAAACAAGGCGACCTGGCCAACTCTAATGTGTTACCTTAGTGTACTACCGTGGGTAAACTTGTAGGTACTGAAGGTACAACTGAGTGGAGGCAGGAAATCCTAGACAGGGAGTGATTCAAATCTATTGCCTATATTCCTCATCACTGAGATTTTTCTCCAGCCTACAGTTTTGCCTGAGTAAGGACCTTCTGTGTTTCTGTCTCTCACTTTTAGTCTTCTCTCATGCTGAAAATGCTAACAGCTCTACACACAGGAATTCGGTAGCCAGCGTGGGTTGTTTGTTTTGGTTGTGGTTGGTTTGTTTGTTTTAATTATTATTATTATTCCTATGTCCAATTTGAATCGTGTTTTAATTTGTAATTTTTTTCAGTATGGAATACATGATGTGACCGCTTTCTCTTTGGATATGTTCTGCAAGAAAGCTAGGGGAAAAAAGTAAAATGCACATTTAAAAAATGCCAGGTGACACCGTCCCTAGTGCTCCCAGTTTATCGTTATTATTGTCCAGCACTAGCGCTGACAGCTACTTAATTGCTTGTCATTTTGGAAGACTGATCAGAGTTTTGGGTAACTGGCACTAGTAGCCAGCAGTCTTGGCAGTGAAGTTTTAACCATTTATTCATGGACTCAGTTCTTCCTAAGCCACGGAAAGAAAGCTCTGACATTTTTCTGGTTTCACATAGAGACCCTTGACAAATAGCATGATGCCTCCGTTTTGTGAGCAACATGTTTGCGCAGAAAAGTGCTGGGGGGTGGAAGCATAGCGAGGAAGGTCTCTGGGAGCTGACACAAGGCAGCTCGGTGTTGGTGCTGCTGAACCTTCACTACTTTCCCCATTTTTTTTCTCCTGTGTTGCCTGCATACCTCCTCCCGTTCCTGCCTGGAGAGGGGCACATTTTGGAAAGTTAATTTCCCTGCCCAGCATATTTAGAAATAGGTTAATGACACCGCAACTTTAAATAGCAACCTAATGTGCAAGGGCAGGATTTATGGGCACAGTCAGTTCATTGAGCAGCAGCAGCTCCCTGGAACCGTCCCCCCGACAGCGAAGCCAGCGCTGTGCAATGACTCTGCACATTTAGTCCGGAGAGTCTCGGAGTTGCGTCCTCTGGTGTGCTCATCAGCCCCGTGGTGAATCGCCTCTGAGTGAAAGAATGGCTGTGAAACTGAGATTTCAGGCTGTAGGAACCTGCGGACTTTGAACTCACAAAAACACTTTCAAACTCCTCAGATAGAAGGATTTTAAGTTCTAATAAAAGGTACATCTTTAAAGCCTCTGTGTAAGGAAAAGCCCATACACTCCATGGAGTAATCTGGCACATATCAGAAAACATGCTATACTGGCCGATTTAGGGAACTGTCATTCTGCTGCACGAATGTTAGGAGAGTTGCACAGGTGCTAGAAGCACCAAATGTTAAGGACATTGCTGTCAGTGTGTAATTTACTCCCAGATTTTAAGTGATACTGAGGTCAAAAAGGGATCAGCAGATAGGAATTTATTATAAAGCATGGATTGTTACAAATAGCTGTTCTTAGCTATTTTGTATTTTTTAGAAAATTTCTTAGTCGATCCTAAAATAGGAAAATCTTCTGTCTGACTTTCTCCACTAAAAGTGAGATGCTAGACATCAAAATTCAGATATTGAGGCCAAACTCTGCTGCGTTTGTAACATACCAGGCATCACACATCAGAATTTAGCTAAGGTGCCAGATATGATTAATCACAGGTTATCGCGGAGCATCGTCCAAAACAGGACAATGATTAGATACCGCAAGAAGTGCCAGATACAGAATAAAACATGACGCATACAGGAACAGCCACTAGCCTTAGGCATTACAATTACAGAGTTTGGAGACAGGACCTACCAGAATATCCAACAATTAGTCACATGGTAATTAATCCTGACGAGTTGGAGTTGTTTGTGTCTAACAGAAACCCTCACTACCTTACCTTCCCCGTGTGATATTTAATTGGTGCCATTGTACCCAGCAGATGTTGTTGCCATCCCTGTTATTATAAATATTATGTGACACATAGCAGGAGGCTCTGGCTCCGGCATCTCCGGGCTGTGACCTGATCGTGCGCCATCAGAGGTGAAACACCTCTATGCCACACGCCTGCTAATTCAAGACCTGGGATACTCATCGCCTGAAAGCATCAGATTTTTATTGCTGTATTATACGTGACATATAAATATGTTTTATTTTTATACATCTACGAATTGCTTAAAATATAAACTCGTATAGCCATCTGTTCTCACTACTGTTATGTTCCTATTTTTTTCTCCCCACAAATTCTGTTGTACCGTGTTCCCACCTCGTATCTTGTCTGGAGGTAAGCGTGAGCTTTTCTCAGCAAGGGCTGCCTTTTACCCTATTTCTACAGTTCCTCACGCAGTAATGATCCAACTGGTACAGTTGGATTCTACTGAACTTAAGAAAGTACAATATGCATTTTTATTTTATATAATAAACGAATACCACCAACTCACAAGAAGCACATTTTGAAGAGCTACATAGCTGATGCTAAACTACTACAAATGGGTAACAGTTCACCTATTTCACTAGATGTACGTGTCCAGCGGAATGCCCATTTATTGCCTATCGACTGTCCCTATGACAGGATAGTCCTAAATTAATACCGAAAGTGGTTGGATATAAAGTACTTCCAGGATACTAACAGCAGGAGTAATCACAAATGTTTTCTTGAGGATTTTTGTCACAAAATTTAAGACCTCATTTTAAAACTGATCCCATGAGATAGTTTCGATCACTTTTGATAAAGCCGATATATGAAGCCACATTCCTTGCTTCCCTGAATCCAGGATATTGGCTGCTCTGCTTGTGCCAGCTGGCAGAGATTCCCAAGGGGCTGCCTGCCAGGTATGTGCTGTCAGAGAGCTCCAGCCGCCACTACTCTTCTTTCCTGTGCCTAGACCTCTCCTCCCGTGCCAGAGACTGTAAGGAGATGATGTAGGAGCCAAAAATACTAGCTGCTGTTGGCATAGCTGGGGGACTACAGTCTTGGGCTGAATGGAGTGGAAGAAAGAATTTGCCTAGATATATCTGAACTGTATTTCCTTACAATCAAGTATAGAACACCTTGGGTCAACACGAGCATGACCTATCCATATCCTCAGGCCCTGAGATTGTTTAACGGATTATTGAGCCATGGTTATGCACCCATACCAGTAGCAGAATTAATCTTCTCAATTATACCGAGGTTTCTTTTTCTGTCAGCGTGGGCTATAAAAATCTGACCTGCTCAAAATTAATGTGTTAGTAAATGCTCTCAACTTCTTAGGAGTGATAATGAGTTAAAATTGTTCCTTTCTGAAACCTAGCTCTAATGGTTTTTTTGGAGCCTTCATGTTATGACCAGAGAGCTATTAGGCTTTCCAACTTGTCGCATA
This sequence comes from Balaeniceps rex, assembly GCA_013401315.1. Taxonomy (NCBI): domain Eukaryota; kingdom Metazoa; phylum Chordata; class Aves; order Pelecaniformes; family Balaenicipitidae; genus Balaeniceps; species Balaeniceps rex. The sequence continues at coordinate 60,944 of VYZW01033285.1, forward strand.
GCTAAAAGCTCTTGAGAAGCTGGAGCAGGCTACCTCAGCTATGCTGAATTATTCATGGGGACCGAAGAAGGTGAAACTATCCCAATGTCACCCTGCGGTCAGGCCTGCTCGCTGGTTGAGGCAGCTCGGAGGTGGTGCCCCATGGCAGGAGAGACCTGGATCAGTAACCCTCCTCTTCCTCACCTCTCCCACTCCCTTCTGCTGGCTGACATCAGCCGTAAAACCTCCAACAGTTGGCTTCCCCAGCCACACACAGAGTCAGAGATGGGCTGTCTCAGTGACAGTCTGCTCCGCTGCTGGTTTCAGGTATTTAAGACATGTCCCTCCTGAGAAAAACTACAAGTTTTTAAGTGAGAGGCAAGTTCTTGTAAGACTTTGACTGAAGGGAGAAGCAGCAGCTAGGCACTGACAGGGCAGGTGCCCGCGGAGAAGAGGCTGATGCTTTCGGCGCGGCACCGGGCCCGGCGGAGGGCTGCCTGGGGCCGGGCCGCCGAGGGCCCTGAGGAGACGCTGGACGCCGCGCCATGGCAACCGAGCGCTGCGGGGCTAGCAGAGCGGGCAGCGGGGACCTCGCTGGGCGAGGTGGAAAGCGCAGGGATGAGGCGGCAGGGACGGCGGGCCGCGGCCCGTGAGAAGCCCCACAGCGCGGCCCTTGCGCCCTCCCGCCCCGCCGGTGCCATAACACGGCGGGAGGAGGCGAGGCGAGGCGGAAACCGCCGTCCTCCCGGCGCGTCCTCTCTGGCCGCAGGAGGATTCACTCTCTGTGGTGGCCGCTCCTTCCCCCAACGGGAGGAGGCGGCGCGGCCCGGCCCGGCATGCAGCGCGCCCGCGCCTCACTTCCCGGCCCGGCCGCTAAGATGGCGACTCCCATGCACCGCCTCATCGCTCGGAGACAGGCGTGAGTGCGGCGGGCGGCCGGGGCGGGAGAGGCGCCGCGGTGGGGCGGGGGGCTTCCACAGGCGAGCCGGAGCGAGGGGAGGCCCGCTCGGCAGCGACCTGAGACAGCCGCTTGCGGGGAGGGGGCTGCAGAGGGGCGGCTGTGGGCCCCGGAGGAGCGGGGCCGGGGCAGGGCCGGGGCGTCCCCGGCGAGCGGGGGCCGAGGGTCCGCAGCGCTTTCTGAGGGCGCAGGGCTCCCTCCTCGCAGGTGCTCCGCATCCGAGGCAGGGTGCTGCCCGTCTGTAAAGAAACCGCTCCAAAACACGGCTGGGGTGACGCGGTTAGTGACATCGCTGCAGTGAAATGATGGGAAGGAAAGCAGGATTGTGGAAGAGGAGAGGAACGTTTTCAAACGTTCCCTTTTGGTGTTAACGTTAGTTAGCGGCGTTTTGGGAAAAGGCTACCGTACAGGTGTCGGCGTGCCATAGTTTCCAGTGAAGTGTGTAAGACCTTGTGATGCAGGTATTTGGTGATCTTCATCGTAGACTTTCAACAGTCAGATTAAGAAAAAATAAGTTCTAGGTTTGTGTTATAATATGTTTACAGAACTGTAAAAGAGAAGCAAAAAAAAAAAAAAAGCCAGCAAGCGACCTTTGCTCAGATATGGATATTGCATTCAAGTAATTCTCTTGATACCAAGGGGATCCGATTACCAAACACGGAAATGAGGAAAACCCAACATTTTTGCTTGTTTATGTTAAGTACAGCAAATGCCTATGTTCCACTCTCATGCATTACTTGTGTTGGCTTTTCATTTGTTTGTTGGTTGGATTTTTGTTTTCTTCCTTAGAACAATTTATTTCTTGTGTTTCAGTTTTTGCAGTGTGTGTGGTTTTTTGTCTGGTCCGAAGAGTTGGGTAGAATATGGACGACTTCTGCATTCTTTTTCCTTTTTTATGGTTCAGTATAACTTCTTTCCTATTTTCCAATGAAAAGTAACTTGGAATTTCAAAGTACTCATGGAATACTTGTTCTTTTAAGTTGCTATTTTATTATGAGTCAAGGAACGATTTCTTACATTTCTTGTTATGTCTCTATGTGCTTGATGAGTGTATGCTGAATTGTACATCTGTCAGCCTTTGCTTCTAGGTTGTGGTCATTGATCCCTGTTAAAAGTTTATTTCAGTCTCGTGCTTTTCATTAGTGTTCAAACTTATTAGTGCTGATATGGTATTTATAGATCTGTAGTTTTTGAACTATTTTGATCTGCTTTCCTGGTAATTACTTACATTGCTTTTAGGGCTCAATCTTATCATTTTGGCTTGCATAGAATTGTCTGCCCTGGTCATGTGAGTAGTATTAAAACCCTGGAAATACTGAGTTATATTATTGTTGCTTTAAACTTCCATTCTGTTCCTGTGGAGACAGGTCTGGGCTAGTTTGAGATAGAAAAACATTCACTTTTTGGGTCTGGATGTTGATGAAGAGGAGGGAATATTGTCATTTTGCGTATATGTAACTCTTGTGGCAGAGCCAGAAGTCCAAGGCAAGACAAAGCAAACCATTCAAAGACTTTTTTTGTTCATTACTAGACGTACTGCTTCCTGTTCAAGTCCGAGTTAATTGTGCAGCATAGGTTGCAAGTTTAATTAGTTTTCTAGTGCTGATTTAGATTAACATTTGTAAGGCTAGATTATGAAGCCCAATACTCTTTGCATTGAAAGTGATAGATGTTCAGAACAAGATTCCCTTCAAGATATAGTAGAACTGTTGAAAAAGGTGATGGCTAGAGTTGAAAGAGAAGCAATTCACACCTTGCCTTGAAAAGCAACACTCCTTTTGAGAGAAAAATGCTCGCTACTGGTCTGTCACTTTATGCTCTCTAAATACTAAGTGAACAGTCTAGGAGCTGCCTCCTAGTTAAGCCAGGGCTGTTAACTTCACATAGTTTAGATGGGCTGGCCTTGAAAAATTAGTATTCTGGTGTTTGGAAAAAATGATAGAGGGTGGAAATAAGTTATAGCGGTTGCAGTGAACTGTATGGGAGCTACAAAGTCCTGATTTCAGTCCTGGCTCTAAAATGTGATTCTGACCTTGAGTGAGTCACTTGGCTGCTGTATGAGTTTCCTTATTTGTAAAGGAGGAGGGTGTCTGTGAGAAGATAGCAAAACAGCTTTTGCAAAGCTTCAGAATAGTGGAGTAAGAGTTAGAATATGAAAATACGTGTTTTCTCCCTTAACTGGCTTCTAAAAAGGATTTTACCACAGTATGAAAACTGAAATGTGGATGTAAAATGCTCACTAGATACTTCAGGTATTTGGATGGTACAGAGTAGTAAGTGAAGTCCTGCTTGATTTACATTGCACAAAGTGAGAAAGAATCTGATCGGTCTTATGATAAACCTTCTGCCAGCCTTTAATGAATCTTAGTAAACTCAAATAAACTACAACTAAGATCATCTCTGTGTTACTTGCTCAGAATCCTAGGCTGTCTGTGAGAATTTGGCAGTTTGGTACTTGTGTTAAATTCTAGGATTTGGGAATGAAGCTGCCTGCTTTTTTCTAACAGTGTTCTAAAACACGATTTCAGTTACCTGAAGCAAGCTAGAACCATGTGCGATCATTGGGTACTAACAAATTGTATGCAGCGTAATGATTCCCAATAACTGTTGGACAGTTATATCCTATAATGCTAAAAGCTGCACCAGTTAGGTTGATGAAAATGTGATTTTGGTGATGGGATTAATCTTTATTCACTGGCAGAGAATGGTCCTAGTAGCATTTTTCAAAATGTTTAAGTTGTTTACAATATCTGAAGGGGGTGGGAAGTTATGGAATCTTAAGAGTGGGGGAAGACTGCAAGGTAGGCTAACCAGCAGCTAGTATAAAACTAAAAGTGACATTCAGGTGCAGCTGATGAGTGTGGTGATAGTTGATGTCAGTAGTTCAGCATTTGCTACTTTAGCAGAAGAAGACTTAAGCTGAAGCTCTGGAATAGAATAAAAGTCTCTTTGTTCTCTTTCATAGGTAGTTGATATGAGAATTTTTAATAAATGGAAATGTACTTGCCTAAATTCTGTTACTGTTCTTGTCCTGATTTAAGATGTATAATTGCTAAAGCACCTGCAAATGTCAGTCTGGTTTAATCATAACTACATATGCTGTTAAGAATCTGTCTGATAAAAAAAAAAAAAATTATTCAATAGGCGGAACATACTTGGAATCAGTCACTTAAGCAATTCTGCATTTTTATAGGGAGGCAAACAAGCAGCATGTAAGATGTCAAAAATGTTTAGAGTTTGGACATTGGACGTATGAATGTACAGGGAAGAGAAAATACCTGCATAGACCTTCGAGGACAGCTCAATTAGCGAAAATTCTTAAAGAAAAAGAAAAGCAACTATTACTGCAACAAAGGTAAGATTGGCAGAATGAAAATTTCTGGCTTATTAATGAAAAGGTAATTTTGTACGTGGGTGGGAAAGATGGTGTCCTAGACCATTTGCTGTCATCTTTTCTGTGTGATGCTTGCTTAATAGTAGAGCTGTTCTGTATGTTAAGTGGAATATACACACTCAGGTCCCAAAATAAAAATGTTGTTCATTAACACCTGCTTGTCTGAAATACACTTAAAACTTTTTTGGCCTGTCTGAAACAAAAAAGTGCACTAAGCTAAAGTTAAAATAGTTGGAGCCTTTTTTTGTGATGGAGTACTGTTTCCCGAATTCCTTGGTTACTTGGTTTCATATGTCTGTGTGCTAGTACAGGCAGCTTGGTGCGAAGACTGTAAATGTATTTACAACAGTGAACTAATTCTCTTACTTCTGTTTAGGTTTGCTGTTAGACTGTGCAGTTAAAACTTGGTCTTCTGGATATGACCTGACAGTGGATCTGTGCCGGCACAGATCCTGTATATTGCTCATTTATGAGCTCTAATGGTTAAACAGGTGAATGAGAGTTGGATTATCAGGTGTTTTTAACTCTCAAGCATAAAGTAAAAACATCTCACTGAATTGCATAATTATTTCCCTTTTTGACATTTGAGAAAGTGAAAGATACCTGCAGCTAAACAGAAAAATCTAAGCCAAGTTCTGCATTTGTGTAATGTGGTTTCCTTTCCGCTTCGCTCTTCGAGTAGACTTTAATGCTTCCCCCAAGTCTAATAATTGTTTTAACAGGCAGCTCCAGATGACAAAGAGAAAAATAATGTAGCAGATTAGTTTTTCATGAAATTCCTATGTATGAGGGTCTCCATTCTGCCACTGCAACTCCAATTTAGTTACGGTAGCTGAAGAGTTGTTGCCTCAGCCCTGCTGAGGCACGGTATCATTCACAGCCATTGCAGCTAAAATTGTTGAGGTTTTGGAAGCGTACCCCCTGTCTCTGCCACTTGCAGCTCAGTATTTTGGCTGTAGGTCATTACCACTGCCAGGATGTGAGTTATGAAGGAGTGTTTACACCTTGTGCTCTGTTGTCTTAATGGGGAAAGAAAATGGGTGGTGACCTCTGACAGGGAGGTCTGATTTGACTTCGTCAGCTATTTCAGCTGAGGCAGCAATATGAATCAGAGTGCTGAAATACTGACTTAAGTGGAAGCCCATTAACTTGTGTCAAGAGTGACATAAAATGTTTGATTTTTTTTAAATTAATTTTGAACCAATGAGTAATTCTGAAGCAATTGTAATCCCCTAGTATTGCAGATAAGAAATCAGGAGTGCTTAGGCTCTAAAACTTGCTCCGTTTGGAGAGAGAGTTTGGAAGAGTTCTTCAGAGACTCAAGATTTTTAAGACAAAGATTGAGTTTAAGACTCGCATTATTTCCTTGTTTATTTTCTACCTTATTTCTGTTGAATTCTGCAGGTTAATGTTGGAGGATAGTGAATTAAGGGTTGAAACTGCTTGTTGCCTGGCCATTGTGCTTGAGTCTGTGTATGGGATAATTCTATATAGCAGTTAGAGGACTGTCCAGTGTCCGTCATGAATGGAGTTTTTTGAGCTGCAAGTCTAACAGTCTGCAGTGCCAGGGCTATGTGGTGTGAAAAAGTCATCTCACAAAAGGAAGACTAAGTAATCTTTAGATGGGAACAGTTTTTAATCCTGGTTAAATTGGGCTGGAACTCATAGTGGTCATATAATCATAAGCTCTCTGAAGTTCCTTAACTGTGCCATGAGGTATCCAGTTCCTTAGATGCCAGTGTTAAGCTTTCAAGGATGAAGCTTATTCTTCATGGAAGGAACAACTTCCTAGGTCACCCTTTTACTTTTTGTATAGCTTGCTTTGGAATGTTATTTCTTGTCTGCAGAGAAGTTGGGTCTCCTACAGGTCTGCTTCAGGGTATTCGTATCATCATCTTTAAAGATCTAATAATCATTAACCAGAAAGCAAACATAGTCTAATAAGGTTAATGCTTACTTTTTGACAACCGCATACAAGATTTTTCAGCATTAACTCACTTCAGCAGTTGTTCCAGGATCCTTCTGTTTGCCCAGTGTTGACCCCGGGATTCTGATGGACGTTATGGAGGTTTCACTTACGGGCGTCAGTAAAGCCCACTGCTTGCCCGTCCTAGAGTAGGAGTTGGGAGGGGAGGAAAGGTGAGAAAATGCTTATTCCTTAGTGATGTTGCTGCACTGAACCAAAACCGGGAAGCCTGAGTCTTATTTATGGTTCTGAAGACAGTGTGGTGCCACAGGGAAAACGACCAAGTGTCACGAAGCAGATGTGTTTGATCTGCAGGGGATTGACCCCTCTCGGTTGTGTAGTTCCATAGAGTAGTGAACTCCTATACGTTAAACGCTAGAGGGAGGCATAGACCTGTGCCACAGCAGCCCAGTTACTCACATGCTGAATTAGGTCCCGTCTTCTAAAAGGTGCTTTGGGATCTAATTCTGTTTACTCACAGTGGTTACCTAGGGTAAGGGTGTAGGGCCTTAGTAATATTTATATTAACAGCATTCAGCAATACTGGAGGGATTATAATTTGGCTCAAAATTTGAGGAACAATGAATCTTCTCTTGCCCACAGGAGATTGTGGGGAGTGTGGAAAACTCTTCTGTGTAATTATAATATTTTCACACCATACGTATAAAAAAAAAAAGAAAATCTCATTTTTCTGGCATACNCCAAACAAACAAACAAACAAAAACCAAAAAAAAGCCCCAACAAACCCTTAGTGTTTTGTTAAAAGAAACTTTCCTCTGTGTCATTTACCACTAAAACTTTCTGTGAGTGTATGAATGCATGGGAATCTGAAAGACAAATAGCTAGAAAGCATCAATATAAACAGATTGTTCTGTGTCTTTTTGTACTTGAAAGAAATACATGGTGAAAGCTACAGACTAATTCAGTATTTTACCCTTTATTTCAATCAATTCAGTTATTGCTAAATATAGGTACACAGAACTTTTTTTTGTATCCTTATCTCCTCTGCTTTTCCCATCCCAAAATGTTGTTCTCCATATAATATGAAGAAAAGAGTAAAGAAAAGTAAAGCATACTTAACACAGAAAATTAGAGGTAAATTGCTGCTTTTTTTTTTCTGTCCTGATTTGTAGGTATTGTTGTTTTTCTGGTTTGGATAGTGACTGAAAATAGATGCCAAATGAACTTTGGGCGGTGCGGCTCTCTGCCAGTGGGATACCAGTTTTCTAATATTAAACTCAGCTCCACTCTGCTGCTATTTATTTAATTTTCCTGCTGCATTAATCAAAGCCATTGTTTTTT
>VYZW01033285.1:79309-139685 GCA_013401315.1 Balaeniceps rex
CGGCGCTCCGTGCCAGCGCTACCTGCGCGGGCCGCGGCCCCCCCCGCCCCGCCGGGCTGCGCCTCCGGAGGGCCGGGATCGCCCGTTTCACGGCGCGCCTCTCCCGCTTGAAAACGCGGGCCCGCGGTGTTTCCCCGCACAGGTACCTGGCGGGCGACCCGCCGAGAGCAGCTGCACCGCCGGCGGGGAGGGAAGGCGGGTGGGTGTCTGTGCCGGGCGCCGCTCCCCCGGCCTGCCCCGGCGTGTCCCCCTCTCTGGGGAGCAAAACCCGGGCGGGCCCCGCTGCCGCGGACATTCGGGAGGGTTCTCGGGGCTAACGGGGCCAGCGCGTTCCCCTCTCTTTAGCTGCTGGGTTTAATCCTTTTCCAGTAATTGACGTCAGGGCTTTGTTCCTTCCCCTTTGCTCTCTGCGTTTTAGGCCCTGAGCCGCTCTGGGGACGGAGCGGGGAGGCTGGGTGCTGCTGGGTGCTGTGGTGGTCGTAGGAAATGGCTCCGTGTAGGTGCTGCCGAAGGTCAGGAGAAGGGAGACGCGGGGGGTTATTGACACGCAGTCGCATCCTCCTTGTGAGTGACTAGATAGCTCTTACGTAAAGTATCATCCTGGAGGAGGATCGTGTTATACTTGGTAATCAAAAGAGCGATCCCTTAACGTTTCTGGAACCTGGGCTGACAAGTGCTTTTTTTTTTTCCCCTTTCTTTTTTTTCCAATGAGCAAAACAAAGCAAGGAAGCGTTGAGATGTGTCATACAGATATTAGTGCTTTCAGTTGCTGTGTCTTTCATTCACTTCTTGAAATGAGAAAGCGGTTAACTTCATTTTGGGGGAAAGCTGAGAGTGCTTATACCCATATCTCAAATACAGCCTGAAAAGATGATGTTCTAACGAAAAGAGAGCTCCGCTTAGCAGGTGTGGGCCCCTCTATTTCACAAGCCCGTCTCCTCGGGTTATTACGGTCTTGTTTGATCGTTTACTTATGAAGACCGAGGGTTTTCAGTGTTCACATGTTTCCACTGATGTCAGTCAGACCTCCCACTTGCCTCTGTGTGAGCTGAACAGGCACTTACTCAGCATCAGTAGTCTTTGAAATTAACTTGTTCTGCTCAAGTCTGTGCTTTTATTTGTCACCTTACTGCCACCTCCCTTCTAGCTACTGAACTCCTCATGGGTGTATTTCTAGTTCCTTATGTTTCTTTAAAACTTCGGAATACTTCTCTTAAGTCGCTGGAACACACCGCTTGCAGCCCGGGGGCGTTATTGCGAAATAGGGTCTAGTCAAGTGCTTTGGAGGAGTGGTTGTAGACTTGATTTGTCATTTCGTTATCTCCTCCGATGAGAGAAACATCATTAAACTGACAGCGCTACTGTTGCGTTGTCTGCCTCAGCAAGGTGTGATATATACAGTCTTAGGCATGTAGGTGCTGTGTATGGGTATTATACTGGAGTTACACAACGGCTCGTAATGGTAATTGTGTGGTTCTTGTTGGTCAATAACGAGAAGGAAAATTTCACCCTTTGGCATTATTAATATCTTGGCTTTCTTAACATATCAATATTAATTTTTATGATTTCCTAACTGCTATACAATGTATTTGCAGCTTTGTGCAAGAGTAGGCTCTCCTCTGTTGAACAGTTTTAACAATCACGAAAGAAAACAGTAAACTTCAACTCTTGTCTCAAAAATGGTTTCAGGTCTCTAATATTTCCTTTAAACACCTCGGCGCTTCTCATTTTATGACTTTTCTCCTATGTCTCCAACATTGAGAGGGAGAGACTGAGCCCTTGGGGTAGGTTTTTGTGCAAGAAGGTGCACAGCAAGCAAAAAAAAAAAAAAAAAAGCACTTCATNAAAAAAAAAAAAAAAAAAAAGGCAGTTCATGTCTGTGTGTTTTGCATTCTTCCCAGCTGTAATGATCTGAACTTGATAAAGCATGATAAAACTTCAGTGAAATATTACTTGGATTTCTAGGTTGTCTCTTTAGTAAGCTGGAATGTACAAATGCTTTTGCATTTAATGAGAAGATGCCACATATTTTTATCTGCAGCCGCCATACACTTTGCGTTGTTCAGGTTTTGTAGGTAAATAGTTGCAGCAGAAATCTGTCCTGATGTTACAGTTGGTAGGTAATAAGCTGGCACGTACGCACTAGTTCCTTCTTCCTTTTCTAGCCCACAGCTGCTGGCAAGGATGTTCTGCTGCACTTTGTTTTCCACTGTGGTTGCTCCTGGATGTTGGATGTGACTAAAGACATACATGACTTGTGCGTTACTGACTGAGAGCATACTTCACAGCATCTTTTGAAGCAGACAGGGGACTCTGTGACCAGGCGATGGTGAAACTGCTGTCCCCCACAGACGTATTTTCAGTGCTTAAGAGAGTTGCCATAACTACTGATAATCTACTTCTGATGCCTCCCTTCCTTTCCTTCCTGCTCATCCTCTTGTTTCTTGAGTTTTTTAATCATTGCTGCTCTTACTCTTTGCTCCAGGTCAACAGAAATCTGCAATGTTGAGGGTAGAAATTTTAACCAGTGATACCTGTGTCTGAGGCTGAATCTTGAGACATGAAATAAGCACCGTTCCTATAGGGAGATTTTGCCCTTGTTGGGCATATGGAAAGGGTACGAGTGTCTTTCAAGAAGCCGCCTCTACCCGCAGCAATGTGTATGTAGAGCTGGAGGAAAGTTAGTCGCACGGTGTCGTATTTGGGGTCTGCCTGTCTGAGGGTGTAAGAATAGTCTTGAGATTTTGGTGAGTTTGAGGTTTCTTCTCTGCTGCAGTAATTGTTCTCGGCCATGTAATTTCGGGTTGTTACTCACATGTGGTTTGTTCTACAGGCATGTTTCCTTTCTCTCATGTTACTATAGTCTCACAGTTACCTTCAACAGAGGCAAAGAAGTAACTAAACTTGAGTCCACCTGTCTTGTAATTCGATTTTAACGTCTGTCTTGGAGTTTGTATCAAAAAAGAAGCGATGTTGATGTCGTCTTTGCTAAGCAATGAGAAAGGAACAGCCCAAATTGTGGGGAGATGGAGAGGCCGTAGGATGAAGAAGGACTGTCTGGATACGAGTCAGGAAACTTTAACAGATTACATTTAGATAGAGGAGGGTTAGATGTATGTAAAATACATTGCTAACTGTGTTAAAATAAGAAAATAAGAAATCAGGTTCATAGAATTGCAAAACTGAAGATGAAAGAACTTATCTGGCAATTACTCTTCTCTTGCAGGATTGTTCCTTTTCTGCAGTTACTAATGACTGACAAGATGCTCTCCAGCTTGTGAAATGATAGGGGTTCTGTCGCTGCTTAGGAAGTGTAGCTGCACAGGCTCGTGCTCCTTCCTGTCATAAAGCTTTTCTCGTAAGTTCAGCCAGCCTGAATTTTTATAGTAGTACTGTTCTCTCACTGTGTATTTTTCTCTTTTGGGAATCCAGATTTATTCTCTTTTTAGATACTTGAAGTAGATGTACATATTCCTTTTGAATTAAGGTTTCCCATTTCGAATAATCGTATCAGTGCTCTCCGAAATGAAAATGTGATGTTGTCTATGACTTTTGTAGAGGTGCCTAGCACAGCACATAGCTGCAGCGTAGCACTGCTTGCTTCCTTCTCTGGTTCTGTGCCAGCCTCGTACGTGCCGTCCAAAATTCCATTTTCCCCGTAGCTGTGATATTGTTTGCCTCATGCACTCGAGTCTAATTTGGTGTCTGCCATCTCCCCAGGCTCTCAAATTCTTACTGCTTTCCAAGTTTCTTTCTCCAACTTTGTGTTTCAAACCTCTTTTTTCCCTAATGTAGTGAACTGTATTTTCTCCCCAAGTGCATTAGCTTGTAGGTCTTCAAGTTGTCATGTCTCTTGTTCTTACTTGATTCATTAATTCTTGCTGATGAAGGTAAAACCTGATTTATTAACTGGCAGTAGTGCCAGGTACCAACAGGAAAAAAAGAAAAAAAAAAAATCTCCTTGTGCTCGGTACTGTACAAACATTGAATAAGAGAAGTTCTTGCCCTGGAGTCTTGAACTAATTTTCTTCTGTTAACAGCTCATTAAGGAAAGTTCTCCTGCACTTCTTTCTGTTGAGCTATGGTACCCAGTCCCAACAATACCTCGCTAGACAGCTCATAGACCCCTTTTATTGACCTCTCTTTGTTGTAGTTCATCTTAGCTTTTATTCATGTCATAACATTTATTGATAATTTACTTGAATGTGTTGCTTTCCATGACTTATAATTAAACAAATAGAGAGTGTACTTTTACTAATATTGTAATGCTATAATGATCATGTTTTTCAGGACAGACTGTTTTATCATTCCAAATCTCTCCCTGTGGATAGGTGGTGTGCTCTGCAGCCTCACAGCAGTGTCTTGCTATTTATTCCCAGTGCTACACTGGGGGCATAAAGACTAAATGTAGTAGACGGCAGACCAGAATAATGGTGCGGTTCTCTTCAGTGTTAGCACTGTGTTTATTTTCCTGCAAAGGATTGATGTTTCCCCCATTACCTGCAGTTTCCAAGAGTAGCTTTAAGATGCGTGTCTTTTGGACTGGACTCGAAACTCCTCGGCATCTAAGTTTAGTGGCTTATTCGTGAAGGGGCAGAAGGGAGCCCTGAAAATGCGTATGCCCCTCCTGAAGCTCCTGGGAGTAGCTCTCCTGGGACTGGGAACAGTGTCGGAGAACGTGTCAAACCAAAGTGGATCCCTGAACTTAGTGCTTTTAAAACTCTCTAACTTTTACTGTATGTGGTGTTAAAATGAGAAGGCACCCAGGTTTTGGTTTGCTGTAACTTTCTTCTGGAAATGGAGGTGAGTGCTTGGTATCTCACTACAGTTGGATCATAGATCATTTTTATTTGCATACATTTTCCAATTTTAAGGAAAAATAATAGCATGTTTAATTTTTAGAACCAAACATTGGGAAGATAGTGTTTCTAACCAGCGATGAGTTAAAAAGTACTCTTCAGATGGGAGAAAATGTTTAAACTTGTCCTTAGCTCAGATTCTAAGATTTCACCAAGGTAACTTGCTCCCTGTTAGATACTTTCCTCAACAGTTTTGGTTCCTGCTGAAATTTCCCACCATTGAACAGTTTCTCTTGCCTACTTTTTCACTGAAGTGTAGCGGGTACACATGAATCTTTACTTCAAGAGTTGAATTGCAACGTGTGATCAGGCCAGTGATGCGAGAAATGGAAGTGTGTTTCAAATATAGAAACCAAATAAATACGAGGAGAACAGAGCAGATGTTTTGTTGCTCTTCTAGCCGCATATAGCGTGTAGATACCGAGGTAGTAGGCACCTACCCATAGATAGACACGTACTCACAGATAAATGTACAACCACCCTGAAGCCATTTAAGGTAATGTTAGTGTAACTGCTCCTCCAGCATCAGAAAATCTGGAAACAAGTTGTGATAGCTTTATTTACCCTAGCAGGCAGTTACATTCGGTGCTTTTTTCCTCTTGTGCTTTAGGGCTGTGTAGAACAGTCAGAAACATAGAATGCACTTCCCTTAGTGTTAGTGTGATCCTGTTGCAAGTGTCTATTTTTAAATGAATATTTAATATTTATATTGGTTGTCTGCAATACTTTTATATAAATTAATGCTTCAAAATACTAAACGTGTGCTTCCACGTATGTCACCATCTATGCTAACACTACTATAAAAGCTCAATAGCTGATCATAATTGTACACCTTTGTACATTCACATGGTTTGGGGTTTTTTTGTTTCTGCATTTTAATTTCCAAAAGACGTTAAAGAGATTTCAGTGATGGAAGTGCTTAAATGGTTTTAATTAGGCTTTGATGTGCACAAATCATTAAAGCGAGTAGGATGAGGAGATAAGAGTCCACAGTTCTCTTTGTGTAGTTTGGCTGCAGAGCAACTTAGGGAGTATTTTACCTATAGGGAAGGGTAAAATCAAACCAAAAAAAGCCACATCAGAACGGGAATTTAGCTTTTGTGTGATGTTGTGTATTTTGTGGGCAGAGGAGTAACCAGAGTTTCTGGAAAAAAAATCAGAAATGTGCCAATCTCATTTTCTAGTGTTCCATTACTATTAGCATAAGCATTTCCTTATTTAAAGATAATTTAAAAAATTGCTTGGTCAAAGTCCAAATCTGAAAAATTGAGCCATTAAGATGAAAATTTCAGAAAAATTGAATATGGAGAAACGGGTTAAAGGACTTAATGGAGGAAGGCGTTGTAAATTTAGTTTAGCAAGTTGTACTGTGTTTTGACATAAATAAGAATAGTAACCTAATGGAAGTTGCTGTGATTGAAAATCTTGATTTGACAAAGATTTTGTAATATTATTTTATTCTTGTAACTTCAAGGGCCTCGAAGCATAAAGATTGGCCACGATGAGATAAAATGGACTGATATTTTTCCTATATCATGTCTTTTTTTGATGTGGTGGGTGGTCCTGTATGGAAAAGAGCTTACTGATAGTTTTGTCTGTGTGTTTCGAGTAGATTTTTGTATATTGGGGGGGTGGGGGGCTGGTGGTGGTGGAGTTTTCTGTTTGTTTGTTTTAGATTTACCATTAAACCTTCCAGTTCGCGTGTGGTTTGTATGTCAGTGACTCGTGCTGGTATGTAGCCACTGCGATCCACGCTGGCTGTAGGCAGAAAGCAGTATGGCCTCCGTACCTGCTTGATATATTGTTTTAAATTGACTGGTGAAGTTCTAGAACCGCTATATTTGATTTTGTCCTTATGATGCTGATAGGATAAATTAGCATCGTATTAAAACGTTGCTCTAACACGGTGAAAGCGATGGTGTAGATAGCCTTTAGAAGACAAAGGGTGAAAAGTTTTTTCCTGGAGCAATGTTGACTTCTGCTGAAATATCTGCAGCAATTACATTTAATGAGGAAAAAATACAAGAAAGAAGTTTGTACTGTGTCACCTTCTTAGCCAATAATTACTAGAAGCATGTTTTACTAGGAGAGAGTTTTAACAAGTCGTTTTCAGCTTAAATTTGTTAATCACTAATAACCTTCTAAAAAAGGACTACTTTTTTTCCTTCATTTTTTTCTCCAATTTCCTCTTTTTTAAGAAAAAAGTTGCATTCTTTTATTGGCAAGATCCCTACCAAATTGACATTTAAAGATGTTTTCGCAGTGTCCTCTCCACGTATGTAGTAGGCTCAAATAGCTTGTGTTGACTTTTTTTTTTTGTTTGGGGTTTTGGGGGGTTTGTTTTGTGGTATTTTGGTTGTTTTTTTTTTTTTTTTTTTTTTTTTTTTTCTTTGGTAAATCCGATTGCCATTTGCTCTGCCAATGCAGCGCAGGGTGCGTGGGGGGGCACAGGGAGGGGAGCGCCGGTGGCTGCAGGGACTTGCGTGCGCTGCGTGGCACTCCTCCTGCTCTCTGTACACAGCACGCACCAGCATGTATTTATTCAGAGGAATGTTAAAATACATTCAGGCATGATTTACTGACAGACTCAAAAACTGAAGATGGTCAAAAATGGGTGTGGTTTAATCTTGGTTTCTGTTTAAGAGATGATGAGTACAAAATTCAGATCTCATTGGCTGGTAGAATGGGGTGATTTCTTGCTAGCAGGAGTGTACTTTGTGTTTATACAATTTATTTTAATCCATCATACAACTTTTTTAACATTATTATGTCTAAGTAAATAGTGAATCATGCCTTAAAAAAATTAGTCTTAGCTTGTACTTAATAGAATTCAGTTAATTCAGCCAGCAGCGAGGAGTTGCCGTCCGTGCCAGGTGCCTAAGAAAGGCAACAAAACTGTTTAATTGAAGCTGGTTTGCCCACCATATCGCAGGAAGCTTTGGCAATGAGAAGCATTTCTTGCCGTGCAATTTCTGTAGCATTTGAAAGCAGTTTTATCTGTTAACAGAGACGTTATCAGGTTTAAGCTTTGTGACAAACTGATGCTCTGTACATCTCTGTATGAACTGAACCGGCCTATTGCGTTAGGTGTTTTGAAATTCAACTGAATTTTGGCAAGACTTTTGCAAGGTTGCTTGTGTTGTTCCTTAGCTTCATATGAGAAAAAGCTTAACTTCTTTCTCTAGTGACAAGATTCACTGAGTCTCACTGGCTTTAAATTATCTGTGTTCTTATGATTCTGTGTTTTGAAGTTTCGTGTCTTGTCAAGTCTTTTAGCTTAAAAATACATTAGGAACAGCAGTTCAAAACCAGCTTGCACAACGCCTTTGCTAGTTTATCAAATGCAGAAGTTAAGTTTTTGGTCTGGGTAGACCAAAGTCTGTTTACATATCTGCTGCAGAAGATGCTTCATAATTATTATTGTTCCTCATTATCACATCTCTGGTGTAACTGCGTGGTCCTCGGATGACGGCGGGTTGCACGCAAGCGGTGCTGATGCTCTGCGGGGATGACCACGAAGGTACCGTTTGATTCCCGGCTGCCGTGCCTGGGACATGGGATCCCTGGGAACAGGGAGCAGCGCAAGGCATGTTCTGTCCAGGGTGTCTTTGGTGGCTCAGTCTCTTTTTGGTACTTAGATCTGATAGACCTGTGAACAGCATGACTTTTTGTTTTAAGGCCACATCCAGAAAAGTGCGAAAAAGCTGTAAGAACTCTGGGAAGAAAAACACCCAACTTGATGTCATTAGGGGGAAAAAAAGTAATGCCATTTTATTAAAAGGGTTTGTATAGCTAAATTAACGCTTATCAACTGTTTTCCTGAAGTGACTGATACTATACTAAATGTCTTGATACTCAGTGGCTGCTGAAATGGTAATGTTTTTCTCAATCTGCTTACAGGGATTACAAAATACAGGTGGCATTTAATAGGTAGGATGAAAGGTTAAAACTTTCCAACTTTTTTAACTAGTGTTTGTTTGGAAGCACTGCACATCAAAGCTGTGGCTTTCCTGCTGAATTTCAGCTTACCTCTGTAGATAGTTCTGGTCCCTTCCTCTCGCTTCAAATTTTTTTTTTGCTTTGTCTGCAAATCTTAAATACTCCTCTTGTCTAGTGGGTTTTTTCCAAAGTTTAACTAATATGCGCTCTCATCATCTTAGTGTACTTAAATTTAAAAAGAGAGTTTTAAGTTATTAGAAAGTATCCCAGGTCTCAGAGCTGTCACGTTGTTCACTTATTAATAGCAGTTTTTAGACAGGTAGCAAATGGTGATGAATTTGGTAAATGTTCTGCCTACAAGTTAGGGTTGAAAACTGGGAATCAGAGTTAAAATTCTTATTCTCTCTTTTCTGGTACTCAAAATTGTGGATTTTAAGAAGTCCATGAACCCTTCCAGTTTTCAAAATGCAAAGCAATCCTGGAAATACCGTAAGTGCTAACGGGGACCATCGGTGCTATGGGAGTTCAAGCTGTCACTTTTGCAAAGATACTTAACGTGCCGACATGCATGAACTCACTTGGCTTTTTGATGCTTCCCCTCCGCTCCCTTTGGCTGTTCTGGTAACAGTCTGGAAACATAATTCGCTTTGTTGTGCTACTCAGGCTTTTTGTAGCATACCTCAAATGTTTTCCCATGTTTCTGAAGAGAGTTAAATCACAAAATGGTGAAGTTCCTTAACGCTGGCTAGTCTGCCGACACGCTCTCCAGCATCCTTCTGCTCTTGTTTCATCAGTCATAACTGTGCTGCTTGTCAGCTGCTGCAGACAAAGCCCAGCTATGAAACTGCAATGCAAAAAACATAGGCAGTAATTTAATGAGACTTTTGTGGTTTTGGTTTTTTTGGTTGTTGTTTGTTAGGTTTTTTGTTGATGTTTTGTTTTAAACAGGTTGCTTATTCCGGCTCTCTAAGGCTGATATGACTGTTTTGGGGGCCATGGAGTGTTCAACTTCTCTGTGTTTAAAAAAAAACCCTGCCCCCGAAATACCTATGTTGAACCTGCACGGATTTCCCTAATTCAGCTTAACCTTAAACATAAATTTATTTATTAATTGGTAAATGGCTGTGTCAGCACAACCAGGAGAGTGGTGCAGGGCAGGAGCACGGCAGGGGGTGGGAGCTGCTTTGGGCGTCTGCCCTGGACCAGGGACTTGGAACCACACCCATAGTATCCTCTCAAATGTCAAAAATTGCCTTTTGCTTTAAGTACCAAGTAGAGCTGGGCACAGGATGTGTTAATAACCTCCAAATATTTTATCACTGGTACTTGTGTTGTGAAGATGCATCAAATAAAAGTTGTGTTTAGAAAATAAGCTGCGCTTGAAAGAGCAAGGAGAAGAGGCAGAGATGCTATCAGTATTTACACAGTGTTGTCATGTGGAAGAGAGCTTACTCCTGCGAGCAGTTACAAAAGACCTAAGTGGTTTGTACAGTGGCAGAATTGATCATCTCTGTGTTCGTTATGAGGTGATACATTCATAATGTACCATCTGATGTTCATTTTAGTATGTTATGCAGCGGAACGTGTGAACCTTGGTTACGGTAGGAAATCTGAGATAAATGTCTTGTGAGACAGTGCAGTGCAGATGATCTTTCAATGAGGCTGGAGGAAATGGCCGTTAAACCTGGGTAATGTATGTGATAAACTTTTTCTCTCCTTGCCTTTTCTGTAGTTCTGTTAAGAGGGGAGAAGGATGTGAACCTTGGAATGCATGTGACTCTTCCCTTTTGCCTTTTCACTCTTTTAGTTTAGATGGCACCTCATTAAAACATTGTCTACTGTTTCAAATCTCATACAGAGCATATTATCAGAGAATTTCTGTGAAGTGAATCCTTTCTTAATCCTAATGCTGTAGAGTTCATAACACTCAAATGTAACGATGCCTTTTATGAAAGTAAATTAATGTGAGGAAGTCAGAACTGTAATAGCCAGATTAATGTTGGATGTCTGAATAACTATTGCTTAATAAAATTTAAACACCGATTGTCTTGGCTTCAAAGTTTAAACAGAAGAACATGTAGACACAGGAATTCGGTTATTAAGTTTCTGCCCAATTAAACTGCAGAATATTGTTGGGAAACAGTATTAGAATATGCTTTGGTTAGCCTGTGTGGACATGAAAAGATTGCATGTAAAAATTTTGCGTTCATGATGCTCCATCTTTGCACTGTGCAACTTACAGAATCTAGCAGCAATGGAGAATTGAAAGGACGAGGAGAATGTCGTCGTTTGAGTGCAAGATTGAACTGGGTTGAAGTTTGCTGTGTTGAGATTTGCATGAGAAATAAATTTGTGTTCCCAGTGGATGGCAGAGCTCTGTTGAGTTCGGTCTGCAGTGTAGTGCTTTTGGTTTTGTTATCTTCTGAAATGTAGGACGTCAGGGCTCGAGCTTCAGATGGTGTTAAAAAGAGTATCATTGCCTTGGTTAAGCAAGCCTCGTATGCCTGAAAGTAGTTTTGGTATTGCAAGATGTAGCAAATAGAAATGCAAAAGCTTGGGAAGGCAGTGTTGAAACTCTGCTTTGCTTAGCAGCAGAATTGAGCTTTACTCCCTCTTCGGGCTCAGGCTCGGTTATTGATAACAAGAGTACATTGAGGCTCCTCTGTCTTACCTGACTTGGCGTCGTGGTAGGTGCAGAAAATGATAATTTTAGTAGATTATGGCTTTGCTGTGTCACAGCGTTCAATCTTAGAGATATTCTTTTCCTTTGAGAGTCAGTAATGCCGCTGTTGGGTCGTCCCTCTGTGGGGTCTTTGCCATCCACGTGTGCCTTTGCTTTGTGGCAGATAGAGGGGCAGTTGACGGAGGAATGAACCTTCCTCTGCTGTTTGCATCCACCGAGAGAGGAGGAGAGAGCGGGGAGTTGTGCTGTCACTTCCTAGACTTCCCTATTTCTCTACCGTTTCTGAAGAGAGAGGACAAAAGGAGGGACCGAAGTTGATGTCCTGTGAGCAGCTCTGTTCTCTACAAAGAAGAGCTGGGAACTTTATTTCTGAGAGCCAGGCAGCTGTTGCCTCTTCTGTCAGTAAATGGGATAGAAAAAAGAAAAAAATAGGTAGGGCTGATAGCCTCAGGTCTGCTTATTTTCAGAGGAGATAGGGACTATTTCTTTGGAACAGCTCTTCGGGTGGGAGCTACCAGCCTTGCAGAAGAGTCTTGGGTGGTGTGGTGTGGTGCCTTCATGGTTTTCTGTGCTGAACCAAGAATGATCTGCAATCATGGCTGTGTTGTTAGAGCTTGTCCTTGATAGTGACACAAAATAAAACTGACGCCTGCGTAAGGTTAATGAGGGAGAAGGGGGGACCAGACATTTGCACTACCCTGTAATACTGTCACACAAAAGTAGGGCATTTTAAAGAACGGGTAGTTTTGGATCTCTTAAGATCCCTTGAGTAAATTACATCAAACCAGTCTTGCAAGTTCTTCCTGGATGTAATCAATTTTAAGCTATTTTAGTAGTAAGTTTTAGGAATGGACTTAAAACTTGGTTTTAAATGAGCTGTATTGCAGCTGAAGTTAGATGTTTCCTCCTTAATTTGGCTTCTAAAATCCAGTTGCTGGGTGTTAACTTTTACCTTAGTCAAAACGCAGTCCTTGCTTCTATGCGCTGAATCTCACGTATGATGAATAATATACCCATTTCTTATCTGAACTTGTTTAATGAGACGTTACACTTATAGAGCCTCTTCAGTTCCAAAGGATCCCCAGGTCCTTTTTCAGTAGTTAGTGTTGAGTTACAAATCATCACTATAATTCTTAAACACATCATTGCGGTCTGGGGGCTTCTCAAGTAGAAGATGCTGCCTGGCTGATACTTGGATAACCTGATACATCTTTGGGGAATGAAGGGGGGAATCTGACAGACAAACTAAAGAGCAGGATGCAATTACTTGTGTCGTCACTTGACTGAGACACTGGAATTAACAACATGCTCTTACAAAAAGTACTGTGAAATTTTTCTCGGCTAACGGTGGTGAAAGATTTGTGCTCATTTGTCTGAGAAGCAGTGGCAAGTCCAGGCGTATAGTGCTTTCTTGGGGATTTCTGCCATGTTTCGGAGCTGAGTAGGAAGGAGAAGTGCCTATAGCAAACTGTGAGCTCTGCCCTGCCTGGTAGTTCTCATCAAACATTAACCTGACCTAGGCTAACTTGGGGTTTTTATTATTTTTTTTTAGAGCTCTCCCACCCTCACAGTGCGTGCTAAGGTGTTCGCGTCCAGCTCTTGCAGTGCTTTATGATCACGTTGTTGAATGTGCAGAAGGAATCCCTGATGTGAAGGGTGGGATAGAAACATTTATGTTTATAATACAGAAATGAGAAACATTTATGTTTATGTTAACGGTGAATCACTGGTTTGTATTTGTAAAAAATTATTTTGTAAAAAAAGTGGAATACTTCATCCTTTTGAACAGTTGTTTTTTCCTGTTTCTTAACACATACGAATATTATTTTAATTCTCTGTAAACTCTTGTTCTTAGCTTTGTTCCTTATTTCAGTGTTATAAAACTCTATGAAGACAACTTTGATGATTGTAGTGCTTCTGTGTTTGCGACATTGTGATTGTCCTTTAAACTGTACCTGGAGAAGCATACTATTTTGTGCAAAATGGTCATTTTAGTAGGAAATGTTTTATTTTTTTCCTGATGTTTTTTTTCTTTACTGTGATGTAGAAAGCTGGAAGTTAAGACTACGCATTCACTTTTATCTGATAAGTATTAAATAGTTCTTGGTGACACCAGAGCATGTTCCTGTTGTGTGTGTTGGTGGGGTTTTGTTCGTTTTGTTGTTGTGGGGCAGTTATTCTTTACCGTCTCCCTTTTTTAACAGCTCTTAGATGAGTGGATTTGTATTAAAATCTGACAGAGTAGCATTTTGGGATTGTGTACGTGATTTTAGTGACAGGATTAGTAGCGATGCAGTACTCAACGCACAAGTTAGGAGAAGCATGCCATGCCGACTCTTTAGATGCTCCTTGCTATTTATGGTACAAGTAAGGAAAATATTTTAAATGAGCAGCAGGTATCTTTGGGAGAAAGTTGGATGCAGCGTTAGGGCAGTTTCTGGTATTTTTAAATGGCTTCTGAAAACATATCATTCCTTATTACAAGCAGGATTTCCAGCTTTTTTTTTCCTCTCCTTTTTTTTAAAAAAAAAAAAGGTGTTTGAGTTGTCTGTGCTTTGCAGAGCTGGGTGTGCCCTGCACAAAGTGCTAGATATTGTCTAGCTAGATATTGCTAGATATCAGTCTCTCTGAAGACTGTTTATCGTTCATGGCCAAATGTTGTCAAACAAAATTTGTGTTTCATCACAGCCAATTAACCGGCACTGGATAGATGAACTGTTTGATTTCTCTTGCTTATGAAACCAGTTCAGGTAGAAAAAAGCCCTTGAGTTAAACGAGAATGTCTTGAAGGAAGTCAAGCTGTTGTGAACTGCTTTGAAGATCCACTAATGCCTGGTTGAAAAGTGGTGGGGTTGGATCACTTTTTGACGGGCTGTGTGTGGAGGGTTCCTTGGGCGGACTGTCACCTTTGATGGTTTTGCCTTACGGTGTCTGTGAAGATGGAGCGATGCTGGTGAGGGTGGTGGTGAACTTGCACAAGGTCAGGCTCTTGGATGCCTGATGTGGTTCACGAGGGGTGAGAAGTAGGCTGTTAGTCCTACACCTGTACCCAAGGACTGGCCAAGGTCCTCTTTCCTTTAACAGCATTGCCAGTAGAACTTTGGCAATGGGGGTGTGTTGTTTTCTGTTTTGTTTTTTTTTTTTTAAACTGAAAGTGTGGTCCAAAAGTCCCATACCTGGGATCTGTCCCCCTGCCCCAGAGCGGAGGCAGTGGGAAGCAGGAGGAGGCTGCAGCGGGCAGGCAGGGTGGCAGCAACGCTGCAATTTCATAACGTGAGTTATAAAGTCCAAGATGATGATTGCTGGAGTGAACTCTAGCCAAAGCCATGCCCTTTTTGGATTAAGGATGAACAGAAATACCAAATAGGATTTAGTAAGATATTGGAATGAGAAATGAAAATTGTGTTTCTGGTATGGATGATTTGAATGATGCTCGACGAGTTCATTTGCTTAGTCCATCTAGATCATCAGTTGACAGTGGCTAAAGAATAAGCACAAGTGAATTTTGTGTCAGAAGTTTCTGTGAACTTCCTGCTGAATTTCTGTCTGTCTTTCAACTCTTACTGAGCTGGAGAAGAGGCAGGAGATTTGAACAGTCAGTTGTGTAGTGAAGTCGGGTACTAAACCGAGTGTGCAGAGTACAGCCTAGCTAACTGCAAATATAATGACTCAAAGCATATAGAATTCGACTTTCTAAAAATGGAAATACTATGGTGTGCTTTAGGCCTGTTTTCTATTTCTTTTCATTTTTGAACTTTTCTTTCCCCAGATGTGGAAATTAAGGTGACTTGGGCCCTTGCTGCAGGGGCATTAGTTTTGTCTCCCTTAGCCTGGCTCTGCTCCTCCTAGGAGTTCACACTTTCGCTCAGGCCTCCTGGGAAGAGGGAAAGGGAAATTATAGCAGGATCCTCTTGATAGCAGCAGGTACAAGTCAACAAGTTCTTCATCTTCCACTTCCAGGCTTGGTGTGCAGGGAGGGAGGAGCAGAGATGCTGTCCTCTTGCCCAGAGGGTTGGGGTAGGGGTGTCAGGAGCTCGGCTGCACCAAGCTGCTCCGGGCTCTTTTATCTTGTGGGAAAAGGTTTAAATCTGGGGAGCGGGTGGGGATGTGGGAGAGGGAGAAGCAGTTCTGCCTCCCTACAGCTCTGACTGCGTCTGCAGCGGTGGTGGGAGCGGCGACGGGGCCGAGCTCCTTCCTGCCAGTCAGCGATGAAACTGGGAGAGAGCGGAGCTTCTCGTGCCAGCGTGAGACGGCGCTGGCGTCCGCTCTGACTCGGGGCAAAAAAACCTGAGGACCAGCGAATAGTACATGACTTTGATCATAGTAGTAGAATTTTGGATAGTGGATTTTAAAAGTTCGCTGTAATTACAAGTGGTCTGAAAACTCAGTTTTGCAATTTCCGTTACGCTGAAGTTAATTGCTCACAATGTTGATTTAGTAGGTGTGCCTTAGTCTTCTGCTTTTCAAAGAACCTCTGCTGCTTGCTTTTCCTGAACACAGGCAAATTTATCTTCTTTACATTTCGTGGCTGTGGAAGATACGAATTTGACTGGGAAGTTATCTGAAGTACAGAGTTAAGAAAGCCCTGCTAACAATTTATTTACACATTTAATGGTAGTGTGATTTTAATAGCTCAGTACACATTGTAAGCACTTTAAATATCTCTGTGTAGAGATTTAGAAGATTAGATAGAAACAAGGCTGACTTGGATCACGTTCAAATTATTGACTCTAAGAAGTTAAAAAACCCTAAACCCAATCGCCATACAGTCAAAATGACTACCCATGAAGATATTTATCATTTACTATACCTCAAAAGACTGGGGAGGAGTGATAAAAAGTGGGATTAGCTGGTATATTTCTGATGCCTAATTTTGCATTGAGCTGGTAGGTACAGCCAGATCAACTCTGGTTTTGCTCCAGCTCTGCTCTCAAGTGGATCTGTGCTATAATGTTCCTTTCATGTGGCAGTGTTGGTACACATGTCGGTTTTTTTCCCCAGTCCCAAGAGTTATAGTAAATGTTGATACAATTTTGAAAGATGATGCTTGTCTCTGTAAAAAATAGTGAAGTCTTTGTTAGTATTTAACCCTCTATTTGTAAAATGTAGATGTAAAATTCTTAGTTAAGATTATAATCTTCTAAATGTATAGCTGTGTATAATTCACAATCTTAGTGTATTGATGTGAATGAACTACTCAAAGATAGGGTTCTCGTGTTCTTTGCCTCACATTTTGCCTTTAATAGTAAAATGCATAGATTCAAACTGTTCCAGTTGGCTTTAACCGATCAGTATCTATAAATAAATCTGATATTTGTCTCTATTTAAATCCTACATGTGTAAGAAATGGGGCTGCAGTCTGACGAGTAAGCTTTTTAATTCTCAACCTTTTAAGACAGGTTTGCCATTAACGTCAAAACCATCCAGGTAGTTTGCTTTCCACATGCCGGTGGTCGGGTCCCTCTCTCAGTAGGCAGCCTTGATGTTCACTTGCTGATTACAGCATAACTGGAGAAAAAAGTGAATTTTTTCACATATAATTTAAAAGTTATCGTATTCATAAGCTTGATATCAGCATTGAGTTGGATTATGCTAATGCTTTTACCTTGTTTACAGTGCAGGGAAATAAAACAAACCCGTTGCCTTAAAACGCGTCAAAGATTTAAACTTGCACTGTGGGTTTATTCTGTTTTTGGCATCCTCTTAGATTTCACTGTATTCGGAGCAGCAGACAAAATGAAGCCAAATGAGTAAGAAATTACAGTAAGAGGCTAAAATGTTATTAAGGTGAAAAGACTAATATTCTAAAAACTGAGTGATAGGTTGGAGTCTTCTTGTTTAGAACGGAATAGCTGGTTTTGCATAGCTTTCGAAGTAATGCTGTAGCAAATTTTTTTTTTTCTTTTAAATAATCAGGCAGCTGTCTAAAAACATGAAATAATGATTTTCTAAGCAGACGACATTTTCATTTTAGACTGCAAATTATGTGAAGAACATCTATTTCTTTCCTGGAAGCACCTACCATACTTTTTGCAGATCAATAAGGCACATTCATAAATCTCTTGATATGAAGTATAGCACAAGTTAAAAGAGTTAGTACCACCTTATTTATCATCTTATTTTGTTTACTCTTTTAAGTCCCAATGCTTTAACAAGCTCAAAGGGAATCTTTTCCAACTTTTTTTTTGTGCGTTGCAACAATTTGATGTATTTATGTTAACTCAAGCAGCAAGACCAAACTGCAAAGTAAAATTTGTAAGAGGGGAGATTGGCATTTTTTTAATCTGCATTTTTGCAGTAGGAGAACACTGTACGGTCTAAGGCAAAGGTGCGATATTGCCAGAACTTCACTGAAATTACTGCTTTGAGTAGAAATATCTTTTGGGAGTCAGGGAGGAAGGGAGACCTGGATGGAACATCAAAGCTTGAGGTTAGAATATGTTGGAGAATGGGTGCCAATAAAGGTATGGCAGCAGCAAAAATAAAACCAAATCTGCAGTAGAAGTCAGGCACTGAATGGGTGGGGGGACAAGAGAGTAAAATTGCAGAACATTTGGGGGTTGTGGAGGAGAAAAAGTATTTTAGAAATGAATGGGAGATGTACAGCGTGGGTTGAAATAGCTAAATGATTCAAGCAGGTGAAATGGTTTGAAATAGTTACTTGCCTGAGGACTTTGTGGATTTTTTTTCATTTTTTTTATTACTGCATAAACTTTCCCTGTTAAAAGCTAGCTGTAGATTGTGGGTTATAGCTCTTCTAAGTGCAAGGTGTCTTAAATTGGACAAGCATCTTTTCGGTCTTGAGGAGTTACAGTCAGCAGGGGGTTCTTAACTGAGATCACTCTTTCGGCAAAACAGGTACAGGGGCTAACTGCGTGCGCTTGCATCCCTCCTTGTTTCCTTCTGTGATCAGAAATTATTTTTTTATTTGCAGCAACATGAACCGTGAAGACCGGAATGTGCTGCGTATGAAAGAAAGGGAAAGGCGAAATCAAGAAATTCAACAGGGTGAAGAAGCCTTTCCACCTAACTCTCCTCTCTTTGCTGAACCATACAAAGTTGTGAGTTTATGCAGTTCTTACAAATGCAGTTTTTCTAGCAGAAGTCGTATGCGAATTCGTGTATTAAATATATTTTTATCTGCATTCTTTTTAGATCCACAGCTCTTACATCAACCAAGTATTTAAGCAGGGCTTGAAAGTAAGGATGGACAGTTACTAACCAGCTCTACTGGCAGATTTATAATAATGCTTATGAAGGAGGGGCTGCTTTGTAGAGAGTGAGAAAAGGGATGATAAAACCATAAAATTTTTTGGCTTTCTTCTGCTTTTGCTACAGTGACTCAAAACAATTAAACTGTCCATTGTGTCATGCCAAATTGCTTTTTTTGGGTGCTTTAGCCTGTTGCTAAACTTTCTAACCTTCAATCAGTGTAATCCAGACCTGGGTAAATTCAGAAAGAGAATGTTTAAATAGGAGGTTAATTTTAAATACTGAAATGCCTGATATGATAGAATTATCAGCTTTAACTACTATGCCAATTGTTTGTATATGATTTTTTAGTTTGTTTTGAGGGAGTTGACTCTGTTTATGATCTCGTATAGTTTTAAAACTGTGCTAGGTTTCCTTCCAGGTTTGATCTGCTGAACAGAACTGGAAAAAATAATCTAATTGTGGGATAGCTAAAACAGTACCACTTAAGATTTTCATTATGTAGCTCAAAACGCGCTTTGAAAGCAAACCCATGCCCTTATCACAATTTCAGCTGGTTTGCAAGAAGTAAAACATTGTGACTGAAAACTGTCTTCCTGCAGGAGGAAAGTGGAGAAATGTTTTTTTTGATTCCTGTCTTCCCATCACTTTACTGTGCTTGATAACCAAATCCCACATGTATGAAGTTAACTGAAGCTGGTAGGGATATGTGGGTAATGATACGGTATACCTGATTCGGAAAACAAACTGGTTATATAAGAAAGAACCCTTGTAACTGTTGGCAACAAGAATTATGCCAGTATAAATACCAATTAAGAATTACATACAGTGGTGAGGTCAAGCTGATTTTATTTTACCATTAATTAAAAAATTTTAGGACTAATGCGTTCTGTATTAGAGAAGTAATCTTTAAGGTGACAGTAGGCATCTACAGATTTTAAACTTGCATCCAGCTCACCAGTGCATTATTTGAAGCACTGATTAGTGCTGTTTCAGCTGTTCCTGCTGCTGGAGTACATCTTTTCCTTATGCTTTAGGGGGTTAAATTACTGCTTTAAGAACTAAAATTGGGAATCGGAAACAATGGCAAAAAAGGCATGGATGCTAGTCATGATCTTAGCCCTGAAATGTAGATTAACTGCAGTAGTTGTCAATTAACTGAAAGTGAAGTTGTGATTTTTTTAAAGCATTATTTTTTAAAATTGTTTTCACAGACCAGCAAAGAAGACAAATTGTCTAGTCGTATTCAGAGCATGCTTGGTAATTATGATGAAATGAAGGATTTTATAGGAGATAGATCGCTACAAAAGCTTGTTGGAATTCCCGAACCAACTGTACCATCAACGCCAGATGAAAAATCAAACCAAAGTTTCTTTGGTGATCAGAGACATACTACTAGCTCACATCAGAGCAGCAAATGGACTCCTGTAGGACCAGCACCTAGCACTTCCTCACAATCTCAGAAACGGTCCTCGGGTTTACAGAGCGGACATAGTAGTCAGCGTGGCAGTGGCAATAACACTAGCAGTAGTGGCCAGAGGCATGACCGTGACTCATACAGTAGCAGCAGCATCCGCAAAAAAAGCCAGCATGGGTCCGAACACTCCAAACCCCGTTCTTCCAGCCCTGGAAAACCATCTGCTGTTTCTTCGTTGAGCTCCAGCCATTCGAGGTCTCATGGAAATGATCACCACAGCAAAGAACATCAACGTTCAAAATCTCCCCGGGATCCTGATGCCAACTGGGACTCTCCCTCCCGTGTACCCTCATTTTCAAGCGGGCAACACTCTAATCAGTCTTTTCCACCTTCACTAATGTCCAAGTCCAGTTCGATGTTACAGAAACCCACTGCATATGTAAGGCCAATGGATGGACAGGAATCCATGGAACCAAAGTTATCCTCCGAACACTACAGTAGTCAGACTCACAGCAGCAGCGTGAATGAGCTGAAGCCTAGCAGTAAAGCACATCTAACCAAGCTGAAAATACCTTCTCAACCACTAGATGTAAGTTGCTGTCTGATTCCTGGCTTCTTAAATGTAAGTCCCTTTGGGCTGGGATTTTCCAGCTTCTTTAAAATCCCAATCTACATAACTGAAATTTAGTTTTTAGTAAACACTGGGGTTTTTTTGTTAGGCAAAGCATCTTAAACTTATGCAGCAAAGACCTGTATTTTAAATGGCGAATGTACAAAAGTAATTATTTTTTCCTTCTGCTTCTTCCACGTGGATACCTTGATTTTTATTAAACAAAGGCTATGAGACATTCAGAAAGGCTAACTTAACTCAGAGAGGCTAATTTTCACAGAGTATTTCTGTAGTCAGAAGTTAGTGAAATAGTAGGATAGTCACAAATATTGTGACGAGCTAGATACATATATTGTCATTACTGGGAGCCATGTTGTCTTAGACTAGTGATACTATCTGCATATATCAGATTTTCTTTTGAAGTGAGTAGCAATTACGAGATGTGATTATTATACCTTCACCTAGCGAAAATAAGCCAACCCTAAAGCACACCAAATTGAACAGGGTTCAGAACTTGTATCAGGTATGCTGGATACAAAATACTATTGGGTTAACAGCTTTTAGTAATTTAGTAATCCCTGAATTGTTAAGGCACAGACTCTGACTACAGCTCACTTAGAAGGAGAGTGCCTTTCTTAATAGTAAAATGTCATTGCATCTCCCATTTAAGTGCTTGAATTGTGGTAGCTAGAGAAAAGCATTTATTCCTGGGATCTCAACAAATAGCAAAATAAGATCTGGGACACAGGTAAGGAAACTTGAAAATAAATTATTTTCTTATTTGTGAAGACTTGACATGCTAATGTTGATGCAGTGAATCGTATAGTAGCTTTGTTTCCTTTCTGCTTGTAGCAGTCAGGGATGCAGAAGATTCATAGTTTCATAATTATTGCTGTTTCTAGATTCATGCCATAATGTATGTTTTACTTTGTGATGCAGTTTGTCATTACTGCATAGTCACGGTCATGCATTTGAGTTCAGATATTATCCCATGGCTTCTTCCAGGAAATGATTGAAAGCTACAATTCTCTCTCCTCTCTCTACAAGTTTTTAATATCACTGACTGCCTATGATCACTTTAACTGTCAAGTGAAAAGTAAGAGATTGTGGCAGTTTTATAGATCTCAGGTATTTGCTTTTCATAACTGGATGTGACTCATATCATAAAAATATGGATCTATTATATTAAAATTAATGTTGCTGAAAAGAATTAGCAAGGTCTGTTTGTATCCATATACAGTCCATATGAATCACGATAAGGAATGAAGTTTATTTTTAACTGTTCCTAGCCCCTGAGATCTTTTAAGGAAAATTTACTTTAGGAGATGCTAATCTTGAGTTTTGATTTGCAGGCATCAGCATCTGGTGATGTGAGCTGTGTGGATGAAATTCTAAAAGTGAGTTCTCTCTGCTTTTGTTCATAACTTATTTGTTGAAAATACAAACATTACTAAGGAGGTGGAAAGTACTCTGCAGTTGATGAGTGCCTTTTAAATTGACTCGGCTGCAAGTCGTTACAGGAGGGCTCTTCAACTACTCTACCACAGGTAGACTGGGGAAAACTGGAAGCAGAGCTGTGTGCAAGCTGGGCACTGGGCGTTGCTGGGCGTGCACATCATCTGCTGGACATCCTCACCACATTCCTGTTCTTCTGGGCCACCTCCCTGTTAACCTAACCAGAATTACCCATTTCTTCCACCAAAATACAGTCCTTATGTTCTGATATCTTTTTAGATTATAGTAATTTTTTTGCTACCCCATGGCAGAACTTCCCCTTCTCTTCTACCTAGGTTATTTTCTCAAGTCTTTTTACCCCACGTGTGATCCCCTGGTCATATGTCTACCACAAAAGAATCATTAGATTCCCCTTTAACATTTCCGTGGCTTACCATCTGCTCTGACCTTCAGTACTCCATGGTCCTGGAGATGCTCTGAGAGAATACAAGACCCTTTCTTTCCAGCTTCAGGCATTTCATTTTGCCCTTTTTCCTCAAGCTTTGTAGGCTTCCCTTTCCTAGGATTCTTCTTTCTACCCCTGTATCCTACGTGTGCTCTTCACAGTCCGAAATGATCAGACTGACTTCTACTGCAGTTTATGTTCAGGCCAACCAATTTTATTGATTTATGCCTTTCTGCTTGTTATTATGTCTTAACTATCTGTTCTCATAGGTAACAATTTAAGATTTAGGGTTACATGTAAAATCTTTGTTACACATTTGGGAAATTAAGATTTGAATATAAAGCTTAGGGAAGTGTGGACAGTGAACTGAAAATGGAGAGACAGGGTTATCATTTGAATCAAGATTGTAACTTGAAATCTTTGCTTTAATTTTGTTAATAGCTTTTCTTTTTTGTTACAGGAGATGACCCATTCTTGGCCTCCTCCACTGACTGCTATTCATACGCCATGCAAAACTGAACCGTCAAAATTTCCTTTTCCAACAAAGGTCAGTCCTGTAGTCAAATACTGAATGCTGTTGAAAAAATAACTCCCATGAAAGATCAGGATTTTGGAACTCTTTTACTTTCAATGCTGTATACTTCTGGATTTGTTTCAGCAAGTGTTGTGTTTACCTCCATCTAGCAAAGCAGTGGAGCCTGGCTGGTAAATGCCAAGAGATTTAAATGTAATTTTCTGCATAAACTGGGTTTTCCTCATAATTTTGAAGTCCACTAATAGTTCTAGTAGATCTTTTATTTTCAAGTACAAAAAAATTAAAACAGTTTTAAAATCAGATGTTTTGCTGAAGAAATTTTCGGATCACTTGTTCCAAAAGATCTCTTCCTAACCTCCCGTATATTTAATAACTACTGAAGTGTTTAAGGTATTGATTCTAAAGAGAAATCAGTCGCTCTGTGCTGCTGTTGACAGCACAGGGCATGTTTCCAGGAGACCTGCTTGAGCTGACACCTCTGAGGAAGGAGTTCTGCTTGCTCCCTCCCTGGAGCTGGATCTGGCAGCCCCAACTGCACGGTTTCAAGGCAAACTGGCACTGGCTATTGTTTGCCTTGAAATACAGCTCTGCAGTCTGTAGTATCTTGGAAGCTGATGGGTAGGCAGGGTAGATAGCTGTGGGTAGCAACTTTAGCAAGTACAGTTCAGCTTGCGATAGCTGACTCATTCAAGAATTCATGTTTTGTTTCCTGTATCTACTGATTACCAGTAAAAGATTTAACTTGACAGTATAATTTTTCTCCAGACTCAACATATTTCTGAAGTGGATTGGGGTACTCCACCCCTAATTTGGCATGACTTCAGAGTGAAGAAATTATGCTCTTCGTCTTTTAAAAGTTACCTTCATAATAATTAAGACTACGCCTTTTCTGACCAGACTGCTGTTGTAGAGCACCACTTGCTGCTATCAGTTTCCTGTTTGATGCTAATTGCTCCCCAAAACAGAACAGTTCAGCGAAGTATTTTAAGAACACTTTCTCACTGAGGTCTCTAATGTAATCTGTCTAAACCGATTGTCTTGTGTGAATGGTTTGACATCACCTTCTTTTGGCCAAAGGTTCCAGGTCCCTTGTTGTAAGTGCACATCCACAAAACTCTCGCAGACTGGTGCAAAGTTAAACGGTTCAGGTTCTTGTACTGGCTAAATATCCCAGAGCTACGGGCAGTCCTGTTGTCATCGCCCTCTGCGTTGCCTGTTCCTGTCTCGCTGCGTCTTGCTTGCTTCTCTCCAGTGAGCTGAAAATGCAGAACATAATATACAGCGCTCAG
Organism: Balaeniceps rex; assembly: GCA_013401315.1. Classification (NCBI taxonomy): domain Eukaryota; kingdom Metazoa; phylum Chordata; class Aves; order Pelecaniformes; family Balaenicipitidae; genus Balaeniceps; species Balaeniceps rex. Next base: position 103,754 of record VYZW01033285.1, read on the forward strand.
CTTTACTTTTGAAGGCATATCTAGAAATAAAGTCACCTATTTTCTTAACATTAGATCAATATTAATCTTGCATATATTACTTTTAGTCAGGTTTTATTTGCTGTGTTATATAAAACTGTGATCTTGGTAATAATTCTTACCTTTTATTGTAAAGAAAGAAATTCCACACCTTTCCTCATCAACAAGGGTGCTTATTCCGCTGCTTTGAATGCTTATTCCTGAACCTTTGGGGAGATGTTTTCCCTTCACACACTCCTGAGCACACTTGATTGTGGGGTTGCTGGAACTGCTTGTTTCTGTGTTTCTCTGGTGTTTGACTCAGTTTGGGAAGAAAGAAGGTGCGCAGAGATATGTGTGTCTTTGTGACGCAGAGCGAAACTATGTAAGATTGCACGGTCTTGTTGATGTTTGAACAAAAAAGGTAGGTTGTGGTTTTTTTGAACCTATCAACCTGGATTGTGTTTCTTCACCCAGTTTGCAAAAAATTCCATTTATGGCTGCTCTGAGTCTTTTGACTTTTTGCCAGCTTTTTTGTTTTGTGGCTGCACATCTTAGCCATGGAACTTTGTCAAATTCTCTCTCCGCATCCAAAGCCTGTAATTTCCTCTGCCTTCTCCCCTCTGTCATTCTTGGCAGCTGGATCTTCGCAGAATTCCAGCAAGCTAGCGAGCCATAGGCTTGTGCAGTCTGCACCCAGAGCAGAATTCAGAAAACAACAAAACAGTGGTTTACTTTAATCAAGCAGTACTGTTTGAGGAGAGCTCGTTCTCTTTAATACTGTGCTCAATTTATTTACAAGTAGTATGCTGCAGTGTTTCACAGCATTCCTCTTGTGTGCAGGAGCTTGGTATGTTTTGCCTGCGCACAGAAGATTAAGCTCCCTTTGGTGGACCAGTCGATTTTATTTGTAAGACTGTTGGGATAAGATGATTTTCCCTATGTGTGGATAGTGAGCAGCTTGAAGGGACACAAACTCCTGACTGGGGCCTCTCTGCATTACTATAAATATATCTAATAATTAGCAAGAAGTCTTTGAATCAGATGATAAAACTTCATGAAAATAGGTCAGGGAAAGTTTTATGGATGCTATGAAAAAAATGTAGATTCCTGAGTCTTGATAAAAAATGCTATCCAATGACCTAACACTCTATAATTTTATCCTGTACAACTTTTTTTAAGCCATGAGCATGCAGTCAAAAACTCCAAAAATACTGGCATGTTTGTAAAATATATTAAAAACCCCAGCTGTTTCTTAGAAGTTTTTCGTTTCAAAGCAATGTGAGAGCGTTGGTAGCTTTTGTACCTGCGTACCTGTGCAGTGACCTCGAGGCATCTCTGAAGAGGTGGATTCTGTCTCCAGGTTTGTTCGGCGTCTGCCCTGTGCTGGAGTTACCGAGGCGGCCAGCGGTCAGGTCCCTTCATCCGCTGTAATACAGAAACTTTCTTCTGAGAAATAAAAATGAGATCTGACCTGAGATTTCAAACATTAAATGGAAATGGGTCCCGTTCACCACAACCGGGACTCCAGCCAGGCTGTAACCTGCAAGTGAGAATTCAGTACCCGACTGCCGTTCTATCCAGCTGGCGAGTGGTTTTCTCTCCACAGTTTCTCTGTTTGAGTATAAGCTGCGATTTTTGTTTCCTGCTTAAGGGTCTTCACTATCTAACCTCAGCAGCCTATTACACTTTGGTTAAAAGGGTTTCCTTCCTTTAAGTTGTTATTTAATTTCTTCTTTCTGAAGTAGACCTTTAGAATATACTGCTGTAAACAACTTTGGAGTTGAAAATATAGTTTGTTTTTTTTTTTTTAAATCTCTGAGTTTCTTAAAGAAATACGTATTTAAAGACAAAATAGATGACAAGAGAGTTGGAAAAAGGTGCACATTTAAACATAACACCTTGTTAAAGTGCACTTAACTGAAAGACTGCGCTATGCCTTAGAAATAGGAAGTTGACTGCAGTGAGCAATTAGGCAGGTGCTTTCTGCAGAATTTGTGATACGTGTATTGGTGAGAAGCAGAACCAGTTCCTCATCTTGTGCTCACCCCAGCGCAGTTGCTCTGCAGATGTGGTGTTTGATTACTGTGTGGTCGTTACTTCTATTTTGACTGACAGTTTGTCAACTTGTGTAAGCTGACAGTGGAAGAAGGCAACCAGGGAATCACACTTGGCACCCCTCGTACCTATGTAAAAGATAAAAATAAGTTTTTATTTTGAAGGAAGTGTAGCTGTTGCTTTTTGTTGAAGTCACAAGGTTCTCCATCTTCACTTTGCACTTTGAACTAGGTTAATTGTATTTTTATTGTCCCTTCCTTTCTTTCAACTACTAAAGATTAGAGGCATTTGAAACGCCTTACAAGGAAAGTTCCCTATCAACCAAATACTTGTTCAATGCATTATTGCAACTGCTTTCATTTTTTAAATAAAAAGTTGAGGGAAATTAGAAATATCTCAGTGTGCTTTGCTGTGTAAAGCTTCTGTGTGTTTAAAAAAATTAAATTTTCTAAATTGCCTACATAACTGTGGCACATCATTGACTTGGTTGTTTGGGAAGACTGGTTCACAGGTATACCAAAAAAACTGGAATTCGTTGTTGAATTGTAATTCTGGTTTGCCATTGCCAGAGCATTTAAGTAAAAGGTGTGTATATAACTACGAATTGAGTCAAATATTTTCAATTTTATTCATGGGGCCAGCATTTGTCCTCATTTTAAAATGAGGTCAGGAAGGTCCTACTTTAAAATGGCACTCTAGCCTAGAAGTAGGTTTTCAGTAACTCAGTAGCCTCTGCATATTTGTTTAAAACAATATTTTACAGTTTCAAAAAAATTTATAATCTACTATGTCTTGGGAGTCAGAGTTGGGTTTTCTGGAATGGGAATACCGAAGATCATACAAGTCCTAAAATTTGCAAGGCTTCATCTTTCACGGTTAGATTTATGGGTAACACATTCATTGTATATCAAAGGAAGTTACATATCATTGTGTATTGGCTTTTGTACAAGTGAATTGTCCGATTCCGTGAAGATCTGGGCTTTGGTGGGGAGGATGATGTGTTGGCCAGCCGTGCCTGGCTGCATTTACCAGGGACTCGCCTGGAGCCACAGCGAGAAGGGGGTTTTGAGCAGAGCGTGCAGAGCTGTTCAGATATTAAGTTTCATTGTCTCTTGGGACCCTTTGTAGCTGAGATTTTTTTGTTGATAGGTTGTTACTGTACTCATTCCTTGTCCACCGCGATGCTGTATGTGTCTGAAAAAGAAAAATGCAGAGAAAAGAATTTGGATGGAAATACATAAAACTAGCAGCAAAGCTTTTCCGTGTATAAGGAAGATAAACACACTGAATGGTTCCTCTCCATGCTAAACGTACATGATGATGGGGTTTATAGAAGTTACATAGGGGTTTTGGAGTTTCAGCTATCACATAGCACGTGGCCCTTCTTAAAACCAAGCAAGTGGGAGAGCAGAGCTAAGGAAGAGGAGCGTGAAGCACTCCTTCCCTGTGCTGGCTGTGCCGTTATCGTTTGAGAGAGGAATGGGGGCCCAGATTAAGAATCGCTCTTTCTGGTTTGTTGTTAGTTTTTTTCCTTTTTTAGAGGTTAGGTGCCATCCTTTAAGTAGAAACAATATCTTACAGCATGGGTTTTGATATGTTAAAATTCCCAGTGAAAAAAACCACTTGTGATCTTTTATTCCCTTAGGAGTCTCAGCAGTCCAGTTTTGGCACTGGAGAACAGAGTAAGTACGTTAAACTTCCTGTAATGTGTTGAATGTTTTTGTTGTGATTCACTATTCTTAGTATCTCTTAAGATGTCATGCTTTTTAGAGAGTGAGATTTTCCAGACTGGTCATAGGATGGAGTCTAAGTTAAGATTTTCTGTACTTTCTCAAGTTTTAACCGATAAAACAATTGCTTGATGTTCTTTCGTATTTCTTGTTGAGATCTAGAAAGTTACGACTGAGTTGCAAGGTTGTTACTGTCTTCTAGAAAAGAAATACATATTTTTAATTTGTCACGTTTTCTAATTCTTGAAAAAATGCCTCCGTGGCTGATCTAATTGAAAATAGCAGAGTACTAAAACAAAACACCCTTTAAAAAACCCAACTCCCTGTTTGGGGACGTATTAGAAACCAAAACAGTGCTTGTGCTTATATTTCAATAGAAAAAGCACATTGCAGTTTCACTGCTCGTTTTCACTTTGTCATTTTAAAATCAAGAGAGAGAACTGGTCAAGAACTCACATAGTAATATGCTTAGTAATATCCTTGAATTTCTTGTCCCAGAATGCATTTTCAGATTTTAGACAAAAGCAGCTTTTATTTCTCTAACTGTATCGTTGTTTTGAATATTATTGAAATTAATAATTTAACACAGGTAACATACCAGGCAAAATCGAATTAGATTTACCTTCCAAAAGTCTTTCCACTCCCTCTCGAAGTGATTAAAGAGATGAAATAGTAAAAGAAGACTGGTTTATTCTTAGATATTCACAAGCAGCTTAATCTAAACACCTGATACAGTGGGGAATTAAGGAAACAAATTAAAACTTAATTCCATAATGCTAAACCATAGACTTACGTTATAGGAGCAGTGGATCTTTAGGTGTGTAAATGAAGAGGCAAGGTTAGTCAAAACACAGAACCAGTTTTCAACTCCTGTTTGAATTTTTATGGGAAACTTTTAACAGCCTCAGTTGTTGTTTCTGTTGAACTACACAATTTGCCAGAATTAAAGAAAAGGGAAGGAACCCCCACACACTGAAAAGCAGATTGTATCAGTATGTATTCCTATTGTAAGAAGTGGTTTCTGAGCTTGATTTCTGGATTTTAGCAGATTGCTCATCTGCTAAAAAGCTATGTAGGGATGCTGAAACAAGTCAGAGCTTGACAGGCTGATCTATATCCCATATCCTGCATGTAGAAGGCAATAGATTTATCTTGATAGAAGCAAACAGGTTTTCATACCATTAATAACAAATTAAGTGTGTATGGGTTTAGACAGCAACGATTTAAATAATTTTCTAGATTTTATTGATTAAATTATTTGCTGTATTTAGTATTTTGTCTCTGCATCCACTCGCTTCTTCAGCCTGTGGGGGATTGTACCTGGCGTCAGCTAGTTACTACTTTCTCCTGTCTACTCAGCCGTTCTTGCTTTGTCTAAGACTGTGTGCTTCTGGCAGCTTGGGAGTGACTTATTTTGCTGGCTGAGTTTTCAACTGTGCATTTCTTTTTTCTTCTTCTAGAACGATATAATCCTTCATCAAAAACATCCAATGGTCATCAATCCAAATCGTAAGTGGCTATTGAGAAAACGTTTCTCAAACAACGGTCGAATTTTAAGAGACTTGGAAAATAGCTGGTCTTTCTACTGGAATGTGTCAGTTCTTGCACAGACGCTTTAGCATACTTCTCCTTGGCTGGCAGAAAAAGGGGATCATTTTTAAGCAGCCATTTTCTGGGACGGTAGACCAAATATGGCACATTGGAGTGAGTAACAAATACACTGTGCTGCCTTTCCGTTCCCCTGCTTTCTTGTCAGTTGTCAGGATAGGCCTGCAAGAGTCTGGACCTTGGAATTGGCTTGTGAACCAGCAAGGCGTTGGCATGTAAGAATGGGCAGGGTGGGATGGGACTTCTCAAACATGTGCATTGCGGAGCTGTTGGCTGGAAGCAGCTTGTAGCAGTTGCACAGACAGACCAGATGGGGAACTGTTTTGTGTTTGCGATCTAGTTAAGTTTATTCTACTCAGTCTCTTAACTGACTGGCAAAAGTTTCTACTAGTTATGCACACGGACCCAGCGTTTTACTTTGTCAATCATGCGACTGGGAGAAAAAAATAAAAAGCGACTGGAATATTCTAGACGGCTGTAGTCCGCCTTTCTGATACCTGAACATCAATTACACACTGTTAAAAGATTGTTTCCAAACAAATGTGTCTGTGAAAATAAAGGTTTACCAGCTGATCGTGTGTTTAATGAAAGTGGCTGCAGATTCTGAAAACTTGTTATTCTAAGTTAACATTTGTTGTGATGCAATCGCAAAGTGAAGTCTAGTTCGTCTGTTTGTCTGTGCACATGTACAGTATTAGCAAGATTAAAAAGCACGTGGCCTATGGGAAGGGAATAGAACAAAAAGAAAGCCCCCTCGATTATTATAGACTTACAGTCGGTTTCCCGAAAACACGTAGTTTAAGAAGATGCTCATATGAGCCAGTTCAGTAAGCGGTAGAAATAGAAGTTCACCTTTTGGCTTTGCTTTTGTTGTAGCAGTATAGACCGCTAAGAAGGAACTGTGCTATTTCCAAAGCTGGGGAATGTGAGAAGGGCTAAGAACAAGAGGTAGCACTGGACATGTGTTGAACTGGGATGCATAGGAAGAAAGTAGAGAAGATGTTTATTGTGACAATACAGTTTTAAATAATTAGGGGAAAAAAGTGATTGTGATCTGGTCAAAAAACATAAACAAGGAGATAAATGCATCTTTTGTAAAAGGATAGGAATGAAAAATATTTCAGGAACTAGATCCTAGAGGCTGGTGTTTCTTTTCAGATCATCAGTAGAACAGCTATACTGTGAAACTCAGAAGTATTAGACTTTTAATCCTTTCTCATTTTCTTTCTCCAGATGTGAATCGAACCAGACAGAGTAAGATGTTTTATTTTTGTAATCAAAGGTGTTTTTCAGTAAGCACAAAGGCCCTGTACCCTGCTATATGTTTTCAGTCTGTTCACATATTTTCAGTATTGTGAAATAGTGTGTGTATGTATGACTACCATAAATAATTATGGCTTTGAATAATAATACAATAATTATGGCTTAGAACAGTTGCACTGTTGCCACAAGACAGGAAACAGCCACTAGTGTTAGCTTTCTTGATTCTATTTAAAACAATATTTGTGGCCGTTGTGTATAAGAAGTTGAACATACACAAGTTAGCTCCTCCCGCATTAGTAAATTGTGTGAAATTTCCTTTCTAAATTTAACAGAATGGACTGAGGAGTCAAAGTACTAGAATCTTTATTCTTCTCTAAACAATGACTTAACTCACCATTCTTAAACATTAAATGTTAGAATGGTATCTTGTGGATTTCACCCACGCAGCCTACTTCATAGTATAAACAATAGTGTGTTGAAATATAGAAGAATGCTTTGAAAGTAATTAAAGTACATGGAAAAACTTGTCTCACTTTCTCCCTTTTACTTAGTATGTTGAAAGATGACTTAAAACTTAGCAGTAGTGAAGACAGCGATGGAGAGCAGGTATGTTCATTAAATCAGAGTTTCAGAAAAACATAGTGAATGCACTCGCAGTTCAGTACTTCAGCAGGGTTCAGTATTCTAACAGCAAACTGAGCAGCTTAAGAGGAGATTTATGATTAAGAAACAAAAATCAAATGGCATTGACAAGCCTCAGGTATTCCTAAATGTACATTTTGGGGAAATTACCTGTTTTGTTGAAACAGTACGCTTCTATCTAGAAAATCTTGTTTTACTGATTTCAAATGGGCTTTTTCTGAACATCAAATGGTAATCGTGTCCTTTAAAACACGTGTACTGGCCCGCCGTTTAAAGACAGAACCCTTCATGTTTTGCCATTGTGGCTAAAGAGTGCATGGTATGAACATCTCTGCACATTAGTGGCTTGGGGCTGTGTTTGGGATGGTAAGGGATACTGTACCTGTAACTGGGAGTATAGCAGCACCATTATTTTTATCAAAAAGTCTCTTTTTTCCTCTTTCTCAATATTAACTTTGTGCAGCTTCTGCCAGAAGTGGCATTTAGCATGCTAAATTAAAAATACCTGTAGGGTCTGTGCTACCCAGCAGTAATCCACACTCCTCTCTTGTTTCTTTTCTTCCTGGTCCCAGTTCTAGTACTTGATTTTCTTCATGTGGAAAACTTTGAGATAGTACATTTAGTTGGTTTACTCCTAGTACTCTGGGCATCTCAGGAATAGCATTGTAAAATCTTGAATCATCTGATTCAAAAAGATGGAAACATGGTATTAGTGAGTGGTGGAAATAGGAACTCTTGGAAGTGTAGTCAGAATATGTAGGACTCTGAGATGATAGATTTGTGGTGAAAACTTGGAGAAAGTAACTCTTTTTCTTTCTGTCTAAGGAAAATTTAAACTGCTGCAAGTACTGAATTAAGATGCTATTCAGGCTAAATAATTTAAAAAATTTAAAGGCTCTGAATTGATGCTTTGCAACTTAATTGTATATACAATCCTAAAGTAACTTCCAGAAGCTTCATGCTCTTTTTCTTAATTGCAGGACTGCGATAAGACAGTGCCAAGGAGCACACCTGGAAGGTAGGCATTCCTGGTAGATTGCGCCAGAGAAGGTAGAGTGGTGATATTCAGCCCAGTCAGCACTCTTGACTTGATCTCATTTCTGAAATTCATGTTTGTCTTTTGCCTTGTGTTAAAGCAAAAGGTGATTAGAATTTAATCAGCGATTAAATAGCGTATATTCTGCAAATTACACTAACCACTTCGGGAAGGGGGAAAAAAATAAAAGGCAGCTGTTTGTTTCCAGGGTGAACTGTGTTCAGTTATGTTGAATTTTCTCATAAATGTTAATTAAAATATTATATTTTATTCTTTCTAATGAAAGGTCTTCTAGGATATATTTGTACCTTGGCTAGTGTTTGTTTATTTTTCTTTTCAGTAATTCTGAACCTTCACAGCATAACAGTGAAGGAGCAGATAATTCGAGGGATGACTCGAGCAGCCATAGTGGATCTGAAAGCAGTTCAGGATCTGATTCTGAAAGTGAAAGCAGTTCCAGTGATAGTGAAGCTAATGAACCATCACAGAGTGCATCCCCCGAGGTAGGATTTGACATGTATTTGGGCTGTCTTCATTAGCTTGGCATTAATCCTGAGTTTTAAAAGCAGAAAAAAACTAATAAATTCTCAAACTGTTTAAAAAAAAAATCAGGCCCACACAAATGTGGGATCACTTTCAAGATGGAATATTCTTTTGCTGAAGTACCTGTAATTGGATATGGTAACAATGCTTTATTATAAAGCTCACATTTGATGTTTGACTTGGTGATTTTTAGCAGCAGTTGTCTATTGGAGTGCAGAAATAAGGTATGGTAACAGTAGCTTAAAAACCTGTGGGCTTTCCTTCTGGAAGGCTATGGCAGCAAGTATTGCCTGTTGATAGCAGCTGCTCCAGATGAAGGAAAAATGAGAGCTGTTATTTGTTACCTATATTCATTTGGTTTTTATCTCAGGTTTTTTGGTGTACCTCTTGCTTTGGCATGCAGCACAGTACAGCTGTTCCGTGGAAAAGATGGAAGAAATGTGAAATATTTTATCTAACGCTGTTTTTTAATTTGTTTTTAGCCAGAGCCACCACCAACAAACAAGTGGCAACTGGATAATTGGTTGAACAAAGTTAATTCACATAAAGTGTCACCAGCTTCTTCCGTGGACAGCAATATCCCATCGTCCCAAGGCTACAAAAAAGAGGGACGGGATCAGGGGACAGGGAGCGGGTACACTGATCAAAGCGGATCCAAAGATTCGATTTCTTCTACACCGGGGCGAGATTCCAAACCCACCCAAAAGGGCTCAGAGAGCAGTCGCGGCAGGCAGAAATCACCTGCCCAGAGTGACAGCTCAACACAGAGGAGGACTGTAGGTAAAAAGCAGCCCAAGAAAGCAGAAAAGACATCTGTTGAAGAGCCTAGAGGAGGTCTGAAAATAGAAAGTGAAACCCCAGTAGACATGGCAACAAATATACCTTCGAACAGGCACAAGGCAGCCACGAAAGGCTCCAGAAAACCCAATATAAAGAAAGAGCCCAAATCTTCCCCTCGGCCTACCACAGAGAAGAAGAAATACAAGGCTTCAAGCAAATCTGCCCAGAAATCCAGGGAATTCATAGAAACAGATACCTCATCCTCTGATTCAGATGAAAATGAGAGCCTGCCTCCTTCATCACAAACACCCAAATACTCTGAGAGCAATAGGACTCCTGTTAAATCTTCCATGGAGGAGGATGACAGCTTTTTTCGGCAAAGAATGTTCTCTCCTATGGAAGAGAAAGAGCTTCTTTCACCACTCAGTGATCCTGATGAAAGGTACCCACTTATTGTGAAGATTGACCTGAGCCTCTTATCAAGAATACCAGGGAAGCCTTACAAGGATGCTGATGCACCCAAAGTGGAAAAGAAAAACGTGCCAGAGAAGCACGCGAGAGAATCCCAGAAGCAGCCGTCTGACAAAAGTTCTGCAAAAGGCAAAAGGAAACATAAGCAGGTGATAATTTTGTAGACAGATTTACCTGTTATCTCGGCCCCTTAGTGGATTGCTACTGGTGTCGAGCGTGTAGCCCAGCAACCCAGATCATACCTCAAGGGTAGTGGCTCTAAGCAATTTAGGAGGTGGCTTTGGTTAGCTGTTTTGTGTAGAATACATTGATCATCCCTGTGCTGTTACAGTAGAGACTATCGGGATTTTCTTTGGAGTGAAGAGGAGAGGGAGGAGGTTGCACCTGTAGGAGTGTTAGCACCGTAGCTAGAGCTCATGGAGGTAGCGCAGCTCCTGTACCTCTGAGCGCTGCACCCTGCCCTCATGCCTCCACTTGATCTGGCCCCAGCCCCTGTTGCACTGCAGGCCAGCCCAGGCAGCTGATCCAGTGGAAAATTCACCTGGCCAAAAAAAAAAAAAAAGTTTTCAGCTGGATCAGCTCCTTGAACCAGTGAATCATGCGATTGCATATTGCAGAAACCATAATCTCAGTGGTGCTGCTTTACTGGGAGCAGAGGGATGTCTCCATGATGATATTTAATCTTTTCCAAAAAAGTATTTCATCTGTTCAACTATAACGAAAAAGCAGGAGTGCCTGGGGGCAGCAAAATGGACAGGAATCAACGGGGGAGCTGAGTAGAAGTAAGACTCTTGGAGGGGGGAATAGTAAGAAGTAGTTAGTGGTGTAATTTTAAACTGCTTTTAGAAACCTCAGAACATAGTCTGTATAAAGAGCAAACCTGTGACGGTCAGATGGACTCAGTGACCCAGTGAGTTTTTATAAATTTCTGGTTTCCATGAAGTTACGACTGTGAAGCCCTGGTTCAGGGATTCAAAAATTGCCACGCTACTCTGCATTTCATTCTGAAAATTTTACTTTGACAGGGATTTGGCAGTGGTTGTAAGACACTGTTGACATGTGGAATCAAAGGATTGTATGATATCGTTCGGAGAGTCATTTGATTCTCCAGAGGAGATAGATAATTTCAGTTAAACCAGTTTTCCTACTGAGCAACCTAAGTAAACTTGATCACTTACGGAAATTAGTGTCGTCTAGGAAACTTGACATGTAACTGCAAACTGGTTTCTCCTGTACCGTTCCTAAGATTCCTGTTTTCTCTGGATAAGGAAATGAAGTGAGAACGTATGAGCTTTTTTTGTAAAATGGGAATAACTCTGACCAGTACAGTGATTAATTATTTTTTGCAAGTGTTACTGTAAAATTCCTAACGTTCATGGGGATGCACTCACATGCTCCAATGGCGCTGAATACACTGACTTCTGTTTCTTTGGCCCGTTATGCCTTTCAGTACACATTTGGAGTTACAGCATTAAAGATCTGTGCTCTTACATCTAAAACAGAAAGCTTTGCTGAGATCAATTAAATTTAGGCTTTATCCCAGCAAATAGTCTGGTGGTTAATTGTTTTGAATCCTCAGATTACTCTGATGCTTACTGGTGCATACCAGAGAAGATGCAAGCCTGTTTGAGGCCGCTAAAGAAAAAAACCACCCTTTCCCCACCCCCCCAGTTTTAGGTTTGTGAGTGCTCTGTACGTGACTGTCACCACTTGATTTCTACACGGGATTTGCTCGTGTGTTTCCTTGATCATAAGGCTCAGGGTTGCAGCATCGGTGTAACAAAAACAAAACCTTTTGGGTCTGAATCTGGGTTACGTTACCAGCTGACTTACTCTGTGAGGCCCTATTTTCCATTTTAATTCACTGTATTGATACTTCCAGTGCTTGCTGAAGACATCTTAGAAATTTACCTTTAAGACCCTTTGACTTTAGGAATAAATGTACATAAAAATCTAGTCTTCAACATCTGTGAGCTTACTTTAATAGACTGCAAGACTTTCACCTTTTTCTGGCATTCATATGACACCTCTTAGGTTAGGCCACGCGACATGAAATCTGTCTCCCGATCTCTTACTGAAGCCTTTGGCAGATTTTTCTGATGATAATATGTTTGCGCTAAAATGAACAACTTAGCTGCTACTTCTTTCACGCAGGTTGGTAATGTAGAAGCCAGACTTTGTTTTTCATTATGTTCCAATATCAGGGTCTGGTCAAATATTTGATACGGACTAGATGGTGTAGGGCATGTTTTTGTGGTCTGTACATATTTTATTCTGTACACTGCAAAACACCTGCTAAATTAAGTCTCTTAATGTGAAACATCACCACTCTCAGTGAAGCTGTAAATGTGGACCTTTGCCTGGATGTATTTCTTGTTTGCTTTATTCAGAACGAGGATGAAAACAGAGCCAGTGAAAGCAAGAAAACAAAACTGGAAGAAAAAGCTCCGTCAGGACACAAGACTTCTAGCAGCAGGGAGTGAGTATCTTGGCTATGTTTTCAACATTGAAGGCTCAAGGTGATCAAGGAGAAGACGGGTGCCCATCTTCCCCCCACTTCTCTGTCCGTCCGTCCCCCCCCTGCCCAAGTGTCTCCTCATTATTGATCAGTGGGTAGAATTTCATTGCAGATTTACTTCAGAGTTTCTACTAGTAGTTGGTGGAAATTAATTTCCATAACTAACATAATTTCCATAATTAATTTCCATAACATTGGCCAAGGACAATTGTTTTACATAACGGAAGTAAGGTAACCCCTCATGTGAAGGGTTGGTGTGTTACGGAATATATGCTTCCTGGTTTTTCTCTACTACACAGTGGGGTTTGGTTTTGGTTTAGACATCAGCTGTGTGCCTAGCTTTTTTGATCTTGCAAAATCTGTGCTTTTAAATTAACCCAATCCGGTAATTCTCCATTTAGTAAGTTTGTAAACTGAGAATAAATTACTTAACTGGCATTGGCTGGGAAGCTGATGGCATTGAAATTTGGATCCGTGGATTTAGCCTCACATTTGCTTGATAGATTAGCTAAAGAAAAGTGTGAGTGACACAAAAGCAAAGTAATACAGAATTAGCAAACCAATAACATTGTTTAATACTCTTTTACTTGTATGTTATTTCTGTAATTTTCCATGTTTTTTGTAATAGCTATTATGCTTTGATTTGATTAATGTCTTGGTCAGTGTTAATCCACAGGAAAGAATAAGGTTTTTTCCCATTGCCTTTTAAAACTCTGCTATTTCAGATCAAGCAACTGAAAACTGGTATAATTATGTCATGGAAAATATTCCTGTATAGTGAGGAATTGCCAAATTACAAATATGTGAGAAGCTGCAGCACATCAGATGCTAGAAATTTTGTTTGCCCATTCTGAATGAAAGTGTCCTACTATTTGTTGGGAAACGGATGTAGAACGAACGGATGCATTTCTATCTTGATGATGCTTTTTTGCCTATTTTTTCTGATATTTGCTTGATTGCCAGTGCAGTTATCTGAAGGACATTTCATTAAAATGAAACTATATAATTTTATAAAAATAATGTGTAGAAATGATTATCATGGGAAGCCAAGAACAGTCAACAGTAGCCCTCAGCAGCCAAGGTAAGAGTGCACTGAAAGGCTACGCTGAGAAAGCTTTCCAGTTTCCTGGGTTCCAGAGAACATTTATCTGGAGCATCTTTCTTCTGAGCTGTTAGGCTGAGTAGTCTGCAACAGACAGGCTGGCGCTAACATTGGCATTAATTTCTTACGTTGTAAGTGTTCAGGGTGTTTTTTTAAGAACTGTTGCAGGGATGTGGTTTTATGGTTAGAACTTGTCTCCTGTGTTTTCAGGTCAGAACAAATAAATTGGTGAAAACGAGTTCAATCTGGCTTCATAGAAACCTAGTCACCGAGATGATTGTTCTCTTTCTTTTCCTCCATTTGTGGTTTGCTAGGTCTAACAACAAAAATCTTGGGGGGTTTTTTGTTTGGTTTTTTTTGCCTTTTTTTTTTTAAAAAAGAGCCGGGTTTTATTTAAAACTTTTAAAAAAAGTTTTGTGATGTTGGTTTTTTTGGGTTTTTTTTGTTTGTTTTTGTTTTTTAAGGAAGAAACCCAAAACCTGAATTCATTAATTTTGTCCAGGTCTTCAAAGCCAAGTGCTGTTAAAGAGAAGGATTTACTGCCGTCTCCTGCTGCCCCAGTCCTGCAGAAAGATTCCAAGCAAGAACATGGGTCTCGGAAGAGGACGGTCAGTCAGTCATCATCCTTAAAGTCCAGCAGCAACCTTAGCAAGGAGAGCAGCAGTGGCAGTAAAAGCAGCTCGTCTTCTAAACAAAAGAAGACAGAGGGGAAGGGTTCTAGCAGTGCTAAAGAAACCAAGGTAAAGGGCTTGTTCTGTGCATGCTTTAAGCCTGTTTCTTTGCTTTGCAGTTTGACATGCTCGGTGTGATCTAAACGATAATTTGCAGTTCAAGTTAAAATGTAATTAGTTTTAGATACGCGTTGTTTCATGTCGTAGTGCTTAAGTACTTTAGAAGTCTATCAATTAGAAAATAACTGGGGAGAGATCATGGAATAGATGCTTATTCCTACCAAATTCTTACGTTAATTAGTGAAATGCGTTTAGTCATCTTCTGATGACTGATGCTGCTTATTTATTAATTTGTTAATAAGAAACATCACTAGAAAGCTGTTTACACAACAGTAAATGGAACAGCGAGGTTACTCTTGTCTCATTGGAGGAGATACAGATCTTGCTCTGATTTTTTAAGGAGAGCAGGAGCTTGGTCCACGCTCAGCGCTAGGATGCAAAGCTATAGCTCTCATTTTATGACGTTGTGGGACCCCAGAAAGATTATTTTCACTCCAACTCAGGAATGTACAGTGCTCTCCATGGCCAGAGTGGAGAAAACGTGGTTATAAAGATGGTGCAGACAATGTTTTTTTAAGAGATTTAGGTTAGGAAGATATTTGAATGATGGAATGTAAAAATACTGTAAGATGATGATACTCTTAGGTCGCTAAATTGTAATGTGCTTTTTCATCAGTATATAAGTATGTATTACTGGACAGAAATTAGCCTTTGAGGACATCTGAGACTGTATGTTGAATACCTGTGATGAGCAGTTTCTATTGTATAGCCAGTTGTTCAGCATAGTATGTTTAACGGGGAGGGATTTCACCTTTGTCTTTGCGATTCCAACGTGTGCTGCAGGTGCTGGTGCGGCCGTTTCCAGGCGCTCTGCAGCAAAGCCCCAAAGCCTCCGACAGGCTGTGGAAACTCGAGTAGTTTAAGCAACTGCTAAACCTCAGTAGTTGGATTTGCGGTCTCTGAAAAGCTTAGAAACAAAATCTAAGAATGTTCAGGAAGGATAATTGATTTGGGGAGGAATAAAGCAGCAAGTAGACATTAACAATGGCAAAGTAACTTAGTCATCAGGGTGGAGTTAATGAATATCTGAACTGGGAGACGTGCTGTGTTACTTGAGGTACCAATGCCATGAGATTTTAGAAGCCTGGCAGGGTTGCGTATATTGGTGGCTGCGTGAGATGCTTCCAGGAACTGCAGATAGTGAATTTACCTTACAGGCTGAGGCTTTGCCCTTCCTTTATTCGTCAGCATAGAAATGTCCCTAAGCCAGTTCTTAATTCAGGAGATGTTTATCGTTTTATACTTCAGATATGCTTAGTCATGCCTTTCTTAAAGTAGTATGTACTCTTCCTGCATTGCACTGCATGTTTTGTTACTGTTTCTACGTTGCAATGGTAGGTAGTACATTGCTGTGCAAATCTGGTGCCTTGCAACTGCAGGAGCCTTCGGGTTAGCAGTAATCTGATAAATACAGGTTATGAAATACATCTATGTAGATGGCCTTTGGACATGATAAATCAAGAGAGCGGAAAACATGAAGCTGGGGAGTTGTTTTATACTGTTCAGCTACTAAAAATGGATTCACTTACGATTCACAGAACGTTTCTAGTGTCTGATCTTTAGCCTGAAGTGTCATGTTGAGCCGCGTATAATTTAGGGGAGCAAGGACAGTGTGCTGTGAAGGCAGCTAACTTTTCTCCCTGAAGATGATGGTTATTCTTCTGAAATATTTTTTTTTTCCCAAGGCAAAGACATTCAGCAGAGTTTATTGTTGATAGAAATGGGAAATGATAAAAATATTAATCATCTCTTTGTTAGAGTGGAAAAACAGGGCTTAGAAACAGTGACATGGGAGATTCGGGGGGAGATTCAGGGAGGGATTTCCCAGACCCAGGTGTGTCTAGAAAGCCTCAGCTGTATTCTTTCCTCTAATGGAGATCTCCTGGTGTATTAGAGTGAGGAGGTTGATCATAGCCTCTGTGTCTACCTCTGTGCCAGCATTAGGTGAAAGCCTCATGGAAGCTGTGTTACTGTCTATGGCAAATGGCAGCTAAAGCGGGTGCAGAACTGACCTTACTGCGTGTAATGCGTGAAGTCATGGGAGAAGGTTATACAACAAATGCTTTTCTTGGAGGCAGAGAAGATTTAACTGTTCTTTAAACTTATTTGGCAACAATTTTCCTTTCAGGAAAAGATTCTGAACAATTCCTCAAACTGCCCTCCTGCGTCTGCTCAGTCTACGGAAAGTTCAAAGTCAAGAAGAGCAAAACTTGTTTTTGATGATAGGTAAGAACAACAAAAGGTGCCTTTCCCTTTGTGGGGACGTGAATCTCGGAGCATAGCCAGCTCCCCGTGGAGAATAGTCCTCGTTTTGCTTCACAAAAGATGTTAAGCTCACACTCCAGAGAGCTGCGCGTTGTTCTTTCAGCCATGTGCTTGTCTGACTGCTCCCTGTGCCATTTACTTGGCAGACAGCACAGTCCTTGAGAAGGAACCGTAGTCTGCCCTGCACATTCCTACCGAGCATAAAAGGACCACGCAGTAGACTTAAATAGCTCAGTTTGTTCTAAGTGCTGATGGGTCCTTTTCACCTTACCAGGCTGCTGCTGCTACCTGCCTGCCTGTTCTCTTCTCAACAGAGCCCGCTTCCTCTAGAGCCAGGAGTTGTGGTCATTGATAGTAGTGAGGAGCCTTCATTTTTGAAATTCCAGTTCCACAAGAGCGGGATTGGGATTTAATCCTGTGGGGTCAAAGAAAATATCTTGAAAAGAAAATAAAACAAAGGTTACCGTCTTGTGCAGACTTTAGGTTTCACTTGTAACAAATCTCAGCGCAACGCTTGCTCTTAAAGCATTTCTCTTTGTTGTTCTTTACTTTACAGATAAAATGATATTTATACCAAATGTAAAAGTAACTTTCTGGTTAAGAACTCTTTGGAAGTGGGCAAGCTAGCTGTTCGGTGTTTTTTTCCTGATAGTTACTCCTTAAAGAAAAAAAAAAAGAAAAAAGTTACGTGAATTTGATTATTAGAGTACACGGTCAATCACTTAGGACAAAATAGTTTACGGGGATTTTGTAATTATTCTAAGACAAAACAGGGCCAAGAAATTGAGATAAGATCAAACCTTAAAAAAAAAAGAAATCTCAATGTGTATTGAAGTACAGGAAGACACAACGAGAGCACCCTCCAAGGAACAGTAATTTTGCTTTGGAATGGCGTCATGTTACAGCTTTATGGTTATGACTGGGACATTTTAGGATTTCTTGGGCCTAGAACTGAACAAACTAATTTTGTAGGTATAAAATCTTTTTAATATTACCTGTTGCTTTGTAATGACATCAATTTCCTGTAAGTGGAGTGTTTAAAATGTTGATTTCAAATATCCTTAGTTATTGGACAAGTAAGGTAGGATGGATGGGAGAATTTATGTCAAACTTTAATCAATTCATAGGTAATACATTAATATATTGAAATGTATAATTACACTTTTATGATTTCCTTCTGCTAATCTAGTCATGCAAGTCATTTAGCATGGATTGTCTTGGGTGGCTAAGCAAAAGCAATTAACACCCAAATGCATTTTGATTGTTTTGTATTATTATCATAATTTTTAAATATTTCACACCCTCGGTAATGCCAATCCTGGAGGTGCTGGATTAATTTGTCCTCAAATTTTGCAGGTTTTTTCCTTCCCCTGCCCCTGTTGTTGGTCAAGTGTTTGGCTTGCCTGACTATCAAATGCAATAAATTTAACCAAATGATGTGTACTTATCAACTTGCTTGAAATACTGGTTTGAATTACCTGAAACGAGAGAACTAACTTTAAACTATTTCTAACAATTTTATCATACTGTAACTAATCATAGTAGTTAATGATTTTAACAACTTTTTTAACAGTTTTGTCTTAGTGTAGCTCCTGTAACTTGAGTTAGATAGAAAAAATGCGAAATGTGGCAACATTAAGAAACTTCAGTCGTAAAAGGAAATGCGATATGTGTGGGCCTGAGTCCATAAATTTGTGTCCTCTGTTGCAGGACTTACTCAGCTGATCATTATTTACAAGAAGCAAAGAAGTTAAAACATAATGCGGATGCACTGGTAAGTAAGTCTCCAATACTTATCTGATGTTTGCACATTATACGGGGGTTTGTTCACTGCTTTTGCCTTCTGTACTGGAGCTTGCTTGTACTTCCTCTCTGGTTTTTGTCCTTAAAAGTTTTTTCCAATCTCCTCAGTCTGACAGGTTTGAGAAGGCTGTGCACTACCTAGATGCTGTAGTGTCATTCATTGAGTGTGGGAATGCATTGGAGAAAAATGCTCAGGAATCCAAGTCCCCGTTCCCTATGTATTCAGAAACTGTGGAATTAATCAAGTAAGCATTGCAAAGCATATACAAGAGTCAAGTGGGTGGGAAAGAGGTCTAGAAATCAGAGCTTCTGGATTTACTAAAGTTTTACCACCAACTTTTGAGATCTCTGATCATTCTCCAATAAAACTGGATCGCTTACCAGTTCGTTCCAGTAGCTGAGGCTTAAAGTGTTTTTGTGAAGGTTGAGATGCTTTCTGCTGAGGCTCTTGAAGCCTCTCTATAACGCATAACACATGAGAAGCAAAATTCTTCCAATTACTACCTGGTCAGCATTTTGTTTAACGTCTGAGAGAGGTTCCTGAAATGAAAACAGTTGAAACTAGACATTCGTAAGAACGTCAGTGTTTTGTGTTTGATAGATGATTCTGTAACCTTTATTTTGTTGTTTACTTGATGTCTTTCTTTGTAGATACACTATGAAACTGAAGAATTACTTGGCACCAGATGCTACGGCTGCAGATAAAAGGCTAGCAGTGCTTTGGTATGTGTATTCTCAACTTAATACAATGCACTGATAAATTTCAAATGTTTTATCGGCATGAAATGCTGTATTACACTGAGTTGTCAGGTGTTTCTGAACCAAATATATGAGTTTTTCCACTTGGCTGTATATAAAGATTAATGCTGTATATCCGATTACTGTAAATTGGGGCAGAGGGGATGTTGACAACAACGGCCAAGTCTTTGAAATATTAAGGAAATTACTGGATTTGTACAGAGTAACAGCAGAAAGGATGGGGGTCCTTCCTATGTGCTCATCCAGTGATAAGTCAAAATTTGGCCTGGCTGTAAAGAATTGCCACTAGCCTCCTAGATCAATGAAATGGCTGCAGCAGGAGGCTGCAGAGGACCAGAACCAGTTGGTGTCAGGTGGAAAAGAAAGGGGAGGCCATGGCAGAATGCATTAGACTCAGTATGTCCTGACAAGAGCGAAAAATAAATGAAACCCTTGTCTGGGAAGTAACTTAGTGTTGTCTTCTAAGCTGTGAACTGGAAACTGATTATATCAGCAAGATCACTGAAGATTACCGTTTCGGCTTAAGGCACACAGCTGTTTTTATTTCCTTGAGAATTTAAAGTGCTTATGGATTGTTCAGTAGACCTACAACTTGAGAGTTGGGCAGAGAAAGCTTTAAAAACACAGCTACTAGATTTTTGAACTTCACTCAGCTGTGATAAACTTGACTTTAATGGTTAATGTTTTGTTATTCTGTTTTTGGTCAGTCTTCGGTGTCAATCTCTACTATACCTAAGGCTTTTCAAACTGAAAAAGGAAAGTGCATTGAAATATTCTAAAACTCTGACTGAACATCTGAAGGTAATTGCATATGTATTTTCTTAACATATTAAAACCTAATCAAATTAAAACTCTTCATC
Organism: Balaeniceps rex; assembly: GCA_013401315.1. Lineage (NCBI taxonomy): Eukaryota > Metazoa > Chordata > Aves > Pelecaniformes > Balaenicipitidae > Balaeniceps > Balaeniceps rex. Next base: position 123,980 of record VYZW01033285.1, read on the forward strand.
ACGTAGAATTCCCGAATCCAGTTTTCAGACTGCTACATATGAACTTGGAATATACCCTATTTAGAACTGGACATTGGAGGTATATTAAAGTTGAGTAGTTGAAAGCTGGGAAGAGACAGCATGGCTGTCATAACCCTACTGGTCCTAGCATGATAGCTCTCTATCAATGATTTGATCTAGCTTTTGTCTTCTTTAATAAATTTAGTAGGCTTCAAGGAGGATTTAAAAACTTTTCTTGCTGCACGTATAACAAGCTGAAACTTCACTTGCATGTTGAAGCTTAAGGGAATTCAGGATCTAGAGGTGTATTACATGGGCTGCAGCTCTTCAGCCTTTACAAAAGCTGGCACCAGAGCCAAATTCTAATGCAGAACCAAACTGGTCTTTCTGAGTTTGTTGTTCGCAGTGGGAGGTTTGATTCCTGCCTCCCCCCGTGAATTTATCTGAATTCCTCTGCAACTGATGTAAAAGTGCTGTCAGGGAAAGGAGACCAAGATAATCCTTGGAATTATTTGAATCAAGATGTTGCAGATGGGAAAAACAGTTATGCTATTTCTGTAACGTTACTCAGTCCTGAATCTAGCCAGGTTTTCAAAGGAACACTTGGGAATAGGTAACTAATGTCATTGGGTTTCTCTGAAGCTTCCAGCTATCAATACTGAGAGGAAACAGGCTTGCCACGTGGCTGGCTTCTTGGCGTTTTTGAGACACCTTTAGTTGTTCAGTGCTATTAATAACAGAGATTTCTTCCTAATAATGGGCAGAAAAAACAAAATGTTATCATAAGAGGCAATGGGACCTAATGATTAGGACAACGGACTGCTCCAATCCTATATATATTTAGTGGCCACCTTTGTGTTGCTAAAATAGTCCTTTCATTTGTGTCCTAGTCATCAGTAAAAAAGGGTATTTTCCTAAATTTTAATTTGCTTTGATATTATTCAGAATTTGGTTATTGCTTAAAAGAAAAACTACAAAAATTAATTTGATCAAAAATAACCAATTAACTAACCAGATAAAGTATAAACATAAATCAGGTGACAAATGTATTTTTCCCCAAACAGAATTCCTATAACAATTCTCAAGCACCGTCACCTGGTATGGGAAGGTAAGTTGTAAAAGCTGTTACCTGTATTTCTCAAATTCTAGCTAGTTTTCTACGTAACCAGTGTGCCTGGAGTGCTCAAAGAGTAGCTTTTCTCTCTCTAAAGTGTTGGGTTGATCGTTCTAAGGGTGTAGATTTTGTTTGGGTTGTTTGCGTAATTATTCTGATAAAAGGTTTGGAAGGCTGCTGCTTGTGACAGTGCTCTGCAGAGAGTTCGTCAGGCAACTCCTTGTTGCAAAAAAAAAAAAAAAAAAAGGGTCAGTGTGTCACTAACACACAAGTCACCTCAGTGAGTCGTCTTGTTTTATTTAATGTTTTTTCGCTCAAAACAACAGCTGTATTAATGCTGCAAGTCCAGACGGCTACAAGTACTTTCAGGGTTGTCTGTGCCATAGTATGACAATTTACTTCTACTCTTTAAAACCTGACAATGGACCTTTGATGGATTACTCTGAGTTTTAGGAGGGCGTTCCAGACGTGCATCGCGTTACCTGGAAGCGTAATATGGCAGTATAGTTACCATGTAGTTGTAACGTTTTCATTATTATTCTTTAAGGTTCAATTTATTTAAGCAATGAATTTAAGATTTGATTGAAATAAAAGATGATGGGGTTTGGTGATTAGGTTTTGGCTGTGAAGCTACAACATGAGAGTTGGAGGATCCTCAGCAGTTGTTACCAGCTCATGCATTTCATTCGTTGTAGGGCAGATCCTGACTTCTTAATGTGCAAAGCGGCAGTGCTTTAGCATCTCGCACCCTGAGATGTGGGAAGAGAGGTCTTAGAGAGTATTAATCTTACAGCGTGATATGACTAAGTACATATATTTACATTTTACAATCTAATATTTTTCTTCGGATAAGCAGCAAGCCTGTCGGTATGCCGTCTCCAGTCTCTCCAAAGCTGTCTCCAGGGAATTCAGGAAATTACTCTTCCGGGGCAGCCAACCCTTCAGGGAGCGGGTCTTCGGTGACGATCCCCCAGAGGATCCATCAGATGGCAGCCAGCTACGTCCAAGTTACATCCAACTTCCTCTATGCCACTGAAATTTGGGACCAAGCCGAACAGCTGTCTAAAGAACAGAAAGGTAAGGGCTGGCACGGGTGGATTATAACATCAGGTGTACCGGAGTGTGCTGAAATGCTCATAGGCTTTGAATTTTGGAGTTGCAGTTAACGGTGCACAGGATGCTTAACCAGGTCCTCTGCAAAAGTGAGGTGGAAAGTTAGACCTTCGATTACAGTGGTATCCCGGACTGGTTGTCTAGGGTGTCAGGGTGGTGTTGGAGATGTAATGTTTCCGACCGGCTATGTGTTTAAAAAAAATAAAAATCTTCCTTGCGTTTCCTGTAAAATGTTAGGTGTAGGAAGCGGAACTTGGTACATTTCCATTTCTGAAATTCTGAAGTGAAATACACGTGTGAGGGGGAAGGCCAAGGAAGTTTTGCAATAGTTTAACCATACTCTAATTATTCTTATCAACCAGTCTTCTGCAAGAGAGTACAGAATTGGTTAGAAAGGACCTTTTTCCTTTATTTTTATTCTTCTATCATTCAGCAAGCTCCTTTTCTTCTATCTGTCTTAATCTAAAAGAGTCGTGCTGAACAGATGAGGAGTTGGGGTGTAATATTTTCCATATAAAAATACGTGCATAGTTTAACTTGTGTTTCTGTTGTTTTAGAGTTCTTTGCTGAACTGGATAAAGTTATGGGCCCTCTGATTTTTAATTCAAGCATCATGACAGAGCTAGTGCGTTACACCCGTCAGGGATTACATTGGTTGCGCCTGGATGCCAAGTGATATTTTGAACTGAAGGAATGGAAAATCGAACACGTTTTTCTCGCTGCCTCTGATTTATCTCCACAACACTGTGTCATGTCAATAAGGAAGACTGCCATAACACATTGCTTAGTTGACACTAAGAGCAAGGAATGCTTTCACGTCTCCCATCCTCATTTGTGTTTTGTGTTTTAACCCCAAATAATCTGGTTAATGGACTTCTTCAGTATTCCCGTTTTAAGTTATTTAAATATTTTTAAATTTGCTACATATAAAGGTGTAGTTTTGCTGATCTAGCATGGATAGATCATTGGAATTCCAGTCATAATACATAAATCGTCAGTTTAAATCCTATTTATTTTAAATTTTTTTTTTTTTTTTAATTTTAATTTTGAAAAGCCCTGTTTGGGGCAGTTTTTAGCTATTTCTTCCCTAAATTTACCCTTTCGAGTACTTAGCAGAAATTAAACATAGACACTTTATTTAAATATACTTTGTGAGCTTTGTTACTCTGTAATGTCTTGTGGTGGTAGAGCCTGTAAAAGGAACTAGGGTTGATAGGTTCTAACGTGTAGGGACACCATACTTTTCATGCCTAATGCCTATGAGTCAACTAATAAATGACAACTACAGATTTATTATTGCAGAATTTGTACTAAATAGAAAAGTTCCAGATATTCTTCTACGTATTAAGATACTTCATTTAAATGAATTATAAAGAAATTTATATGGAAAAGTATTTAGCTGGATCTGACTTGGATTGTTTTCAAGGCAGTTTCAAAACAGCGATTAACACTATAACAATCACAAAACATTACAGTAATTTGCATTTAATGTAATACCGAAGTAATGGTGTAGGAATGAACTTCAGTCTGATAGGTGCGATGCATACAGGAAAGGTTTCTGAAATGGACAATCTTGTGCTTTTTTGTATCTCTTCATTTAAAATACATTTTGTTTCCTTGCTTGTCATTTTGTGACACTTACAAAATCGGTGAGCTTTGTGGTTAAAAAACCAACAAGAGTTAAATTCCTACCAGAACTGTCATTTGCATCTTTTCCATTGACTGAGAAACCAGGAATCCTAAGTAGAAATCGAGGTCCAGTTTTTCCTTTTAGGGTCTGATAGGTAGTGGACACTACAGGATGACAGTGCAACAGCCATCGTGGGGTGGGAGCACACCTGCTATTACAGGGAAATTACCTGACTGTTTTGATGCAGAATGGATTTAAAACTTGTATTTACCCCGTGTTAATGAAGGTCCCGTTAATGGTTGACGGAGTGTAATATTCACTTGCAAGGGAGCGACTTGGTGCAACAGAAGTGGTTCGTGGAGTTGCCGTTGACTGCTCTCAAAAAGTGTAAACCAAAGTACCTTTCCACGTAAGGTGCTTGTCTGAGTAAAAGGTTTCAAATGCTACTGCTTTCAGTATTGCTTAGTGCCCCTAACATGTCTGGTGTGCCTTATGCCTTACTTTTAGATGAAGATTTTATGAACTGTTTACAAGATGTTTTACAGCAGGACCAGGTATACTGTATGCAGTGGTCTTCTGCAGTACTTTGGTAAAATTCCATTTCCTTTTTAAAAGTACTCGTGTCTGTCACACAAACTGACTTCTCATTGCAGTGGTCTCCTTTTGAAGAGTCAAACTCTGGATCCTTTGGAGTGAGATTGTGGAATGCTGCTTTGTTTTCTCTCCCATTTAACCCTTTATTCTGTACCAGATATGAACGTGCATGTTCAGGAAAATTATTGCACTAAATTTTTTGTGTAGTTGTAGTTAAGTGCCAAAATCACGGCAACCTCGAGAGAAGGAATAGAATTCTACGCTACTTAGTACTGCAGTATGTCCTATGGGCTTTAAGAGTTTAGAAGTTTTGCAAATTAGTAACCTACTAAAAGGTAGCTGCATATTCGTAGAGCTTCCTTTGCGTTCCAGTGTGTTTTGTACTTCCAGAAAAGCTTTGCTACGTACGAATTAATACATGGTTAACAGACCTGTGACTTTTTCCGTGATAGCTGAATTTACTCTTCAGGTCTGTCGGAGCATCCTTTTTATTGAATCACTGTGCAAGGTCACCTTTCTGTTAGTGTTTGCTGTTCGAGACAGAACTCTGTACCCTCAAACTCCGCATCTTGGTTAATGGGACACTGTCAACTATTTTTCCTTTAATACTCTAAAGTGCCTAGCACACTTTTGACGCTATATAACACACACCTTCGTAGAAGTTGCATTCACAGTTGATTTTTTGTGTAGTGCTGCACTAGCCAGCATGGCTGTCTTTCGGCTTGCTCCTGTGTGCACAGTTACCATTGCTGTTAGCAGGAATGGTCTCATCTCTGGGAATTTTTTTTCCGTAACTAGAGTCCCACAAATACCTTTTGGTGTCACGCTAAATTGGTCTCTTAAAAATGTATCGCTTATCCCTAGATCGGCGGATCTTAAAAAATGGTCTTCAGATGACCGGAAGACTTTTTTTACATCGTGTCAAAATGTGGACCTGAGCTGGTTGAAAGTGTCCCACCTAAACAGTTTACACTTCGTAGTGAAATACCCTCCAGGGTGCTGTCCCGGTCTTCTGTCTGTACGGGAGATATGCAGTGGTCTTGTCAATTGAAAAGAAATGCCTTACGCGTCTGTGGCTCTTTCAAACAGATAAATTTAGACTTCGCAATTCCAAGTGCATATCTTAATTTGGGACTTACCCTTGTTTCCGAGAAAAAAGTTAGGTACTTTGTCAGATTTCATAGCTAAAAAAAAACCCGCAAGTACGTAATAGGCTTCCATCCCTCGGTCAAAGTGCAGGCGAACGGTCTAAACCTGTCCTTCCGTACCTCTACACAACAGCAGTGGAGATGCACGTCGCTTCGTACTGATGCGAGTCGTGCTAGTGACTAACGATGAGGGAATCCCTAACTCCTGGCTTCCTAAACAATTCCCTAGACAATTGCATATTAAATACATATCAACGCCGTAATTTTAATTCCCTCACTGAACGCGGTCCCAGTTGGTGAATCTTAAAAATGGCTTAATCAGACTAGGCTTGCTCAGCTATCAATACTATTTGAATTTGCTGTCAAACTTGCAGGTTCCTAGGTGATAAGGTGCAACCATTTGTAATGATAAACAAATCTTCAGGACACCAGAGTAAAACAGCCCGAGACTTTTCTTTTGATTTGAAACTATTAGCCATAAAGCAGAGCATATGGATGGCTCTTCTCGGCTTTTGATGGCAGTATGCAATTTGTATTGTATGTGTCTTTTAATATATATGTATATATATATATGAACTCAGTCTGTCCAAAGTATATGTTATACTTGTTTTTAGATTATGGTGCAACTGACTATATTGATATATTATTTATTGAGTGCTGAGTCACCATCTTATTGGTGATAAATCTTGCATATTATACAGGAGTGCAATGTATATTCCTTTAGATTGCTGAGGCTTGATTGCTGTGATAACAAAAAAATGCCCTGAAATGTATTTATGAATGGCCCCACCATACAGAGAGTCAGTACTTTATGGAAATAATGTAGCGCTTGCCTGGGGCAAGTAAAATAAAGCCGTAGGCAGATAATTATGTAGCTTGCCAAAATGGCGAACTACCGGAGAGAAAGAGACTACCTTTGCTGTATTTAATATTTCATTTACCTAACAGATATTTGCTGTCACTGCAGTGTTTATATTAAGGCAGATACAAAAGGGCCTGAGCAAGTCAAGTTTGAATTACCCATTGGGGAGTACGCAACTTCCAAATTCTTAGATTTCTGACAAATACTTTGGTCAGGGTTTAAATCGCTCCATCTGATGAACCAGTGTTACGGAAAACCCTGTGTTTCCAAGCAACCAAGTTAATGCTCGACATCTTTAAGTCTAAAGAGCAGCCAAAGCTTTTGCTAGCCAACTCAGACAAATCCAGACCTATTCCCGGAGACAAATTTCCTAGGTAGGAAGGTTACGTAAACTTGAACAATCAGGGAACCGTGGTGTTCGTCCAGCTCCGTTGCTTTTCGAGGAATCGGTCTGTGCGGCCGTGATGCCGTTTGCCAGCAGCGGCGCTGGGGCGGGGGGAGGCAGGGCGGGGAGGCTCCGCTGCCGTCGGTAAATTCTTCTCTCGGTGCGAGCACGGCAGAGCAGCAGCTTGCTCTGCGCCAGCTCAGCCTTTCGGGCAGCGTTCGCTCCCTGCCAGCGCTCAGCTGAGTTTCACCCGAATACGCTATATGGAGCAATTTGACATGCTGTGGTACAGCACAGAGTTTATGTAGGCTGTCTTTATGCAAACGCTTCCCCTGTTTTAATCCGGAAACGTAATGGAAGTGCATCCATTCCTGTTGTAACTCTCCACGCGCGCTAATGGAGCTGATACAGGCAAATTGGAACGCAGCGTTCCCCGTCCTCAGTTTTTGTACGCAACCCTCGTAGTTGGTGTAGTTGGGTGCACAGTACTTCTGCAGCGTTTGGTTTTGGCTGCATTGGCATTATACATCGGAAAACTCGACTCTAAGGACCAGGCATGACTTTTGCAAGCACAGTTCCTGACATTTGTATCTGGTCCCCCTTTTAAATTGTTTTAAGAAATTTTGTATATGGAGGATAAAGTGCTTATATATTTATTAAAAATCCTTTATCTTATTTGAAATTATTATTTGGTGAAGAAGGGTTTTTCTTTTGGGGGAGGGCTGGTGGGTGGGGGAAGGTAACTTTTAACCTGTCACTTATAAATGAAGCCCTTATTAATCATACGGAAAGGTACTGTTAGTAATTAATGGGATGTCTCTGTTTTATGCTTTGTACATGACAAGTCCATGTGTTACACTTTGTTTCTATCAAAATATTTAGGCATCTGTCTTCAACCAAAACTTAAAAAAAAAAACAAACTGTGATTTTTATTTGTTGCAATACATTTGAAATTTCAAAGGGTACTTTGGGGCTCAAAATTAGGATTTCTAAGTCAGTATGTGCATTTCACGTAATAAAGCTGTTAATGGTGAGCAAAGTATTATATACTAACTAGATTTTTTCCACATCTGTATAGTATATTCTATGTATTTTGTGGTATTGAGATTATAGAAAGTTTAGTGTCTGAAACATGCGTTTAATGTGTATTTTTAAACAAATTTATGGCAATTAAAATATTTGGAGAAAAGGGTATCACATTTCAATTTGTAAAGATCTTTTTAACTACTGTGTCATTAAAATGCTTTGTACAATGCAAAACTGTAACTGGAGAAACTAAGTTTAATAAATATCAAATAGATTTTCTGTATTAAACTTCAAAACCCACTGTGCTCGTATCTCTTGCATGGGCTTTCTCCTCCCTGGTATTGCATTTTTAAGCAGAGTTTTCTTTTTTGATCCTAGTGCTTTACGTATAACAAAAGGAAAATAGCATCTGGTATTTGTGTCCTAGACTTGTTGATATTTGTCTAATCAACAGCGGCTTTGTTTCTCTCAGCCCTCCGAGTTAACGTGCATCTGGTCAAAATTGGATTTTGACCAATTTATTTTAAAATAGTAGATACTTCAGTGGCAAAAGTCAGTCTAGGACATTTGTTAAGTAAACTTGATTAGAAGTAATGACAAGTAAATACTCTTCCTTCCAGTTATCGCTGGATATATTTGGGATATTGAAAATGCTGTCAGTATCATCAGTTTGTTTGCTCCCTCTTTCTAACAGGCCTTTATCTGAAGTGCCAATAAGAGTTCAGCTGTTGAGACTGAAAAATGAGATGGAAGCATCACCTACTTTATGCACTTGCCAGGCTGAAGGATAAATGTCTAAAGTCCAGTTTGAAATAAGCACTCCTACTTGAAACGCCTGACGTGCACTCACCATACGCTTTGCTCACCGGATACAAGGAGAACCAAGGTGGTTTGCTGAATATAAATTTTTAATTCACGCCTTAAAAAAAAAAAAAAAAAAAAAAAAAAAAAAAAANTTACAAAAAAACCAAAACAAACGCAAGAGGCAGAGTCCTTTTATTGAGCTTGGCCAGAGAGTCATCCTGAAGCGTGTGCCGCAGAGGTACAGCCTGGGTTAGGAAATGCGCTCAAGCTCTTTGAAGTCCTTTTAACAGTTCAGATGACAGAAATGTTAAATACACTTATTGCTCGAGTCATTGTCCTAGTTTTTGAACGGTCAATAAATATTTCACAAGTAGAGTGGAGCATTGTTAGCGGTAACAGCGATGGGCGTTCTCCGTCGTGACCGGTCACTCCGAGGCTGTTCTAAGGAAACAGCGGTTCTTCCTGGAAAACAAAACATCCTCAGCCAGGGCCTCAGCAGCGCTCCTCTCCCCCGGCTGTTACAGCCGCGCTGGTGTTCAGCTCGTGTAGCTGTGCGCATTGCATTTGCCCCTCTAACTTGGTTCAGTTCGTCTTGATTCATTTTATGTTCTTTGCTTTGCGTAACAACTGCAAAATGCGTGTTACCCAGGGCCGTATGGTCAGGCTGCGGTGTACAAATTACACACGATAGAAATCCCTTTCTGCCTGTATCTTCCTGCTGTTACAGTTCACCTACGTTAATCAGTAGAACCAAATGATGCATTTCAAACGCATGCAAAATAGCAGCCTGATGACCATGTCCTGTTATATTCACATACAGTAGAAAATGGATGTATTCCACCCTGTCTCTGCTTTCTGGTGTGTGTAGAGTAAATGCCACACAAAATCAGCTTTCAGTCACTAAGTAGTGTTTTAACTAATCAATTTAACTATATGCAGTTGCACAATTTGCTCATGTCCAGCGGTCATGAGAACTAAATGGCTTTTGATATTTTAGTTGTCTTTTAAACTATGAGCTTAAGTAATCACCATAAAGTGATTAATTGAGGGTAAGATACTGCTTTTAATTAATATATGCTTTAAAGTGAACAGTATTGGCTTTAAGAAGGATTAATTTTAAGGTGTCTAAGTGATTACGTAAAAGCTGTCTAGAATCCCATGTTCTTTTTTGAAAAGACAGGTTATTTGGGGATGCAATGGAAGGACTAAGGCTTGTAATCAAGGGCACTTGGACTCTGCTCTGTTTGCATTGCTTACAAAAGAGGTCTAAATCTATTGCCCCATCCCTATTCCTGCTGTCTTTTTTTATGCACAGAATTAACTCCATAACTCGTCTGGGTGAGAATAAATGAAACTTCCTCCGTAGCCCGAACGTAGACCAGGATGAGTTACCTGCACAGCATTGTAATGCATTCGGTGTTATCCCTGCATGAGGCTCCAATGGGTCTGAGCGAGACCCCTCTCCAGAAAGGTGTCATCCGCCTCTGTCTCGTTAGCCCGGGCTGTCGCTGGCGCAAGGAAGCGCAGTGCGTCTGAAACAGAGTTGTAGCGCGACTGTCAGGGACACGCAGCAACTGTAGGCGCTTGGTCATTCGCGTGCCGAGGTCGATAGTCTTAAGTGAGGAACTTGAAAGCTTTCTTGTTTTCAGATCATAGCATGCTCTGTTAAAGTATAATTGCTCATATCCTAACCCCGGAGAAGTATAAAAATTAACTGTGTTTTTTAATCATCTTGGGAGAGAAGGCAGAATTACTTGCAAAGTTATGTCTCGGAGTAACCCAGTATTCACTAGGCAATAGAGTGACTGCACTCTACTTTTTTATGATGTTGAGTCCTCTAAAAGAGCTCTACCGTCCCCTCTAACTCCTGCCAGTTACTCTTATTCATGCAAATCATAACAGTTTTTATTAACTCCCTGACCATTTGAATTAGCACTTTGAAGTAGTTACTGCTATTTACCTGGCTGAGCAGCAGTGAGCAGAGCAAAAAGACTGCCGTCATTTTCCAGCAGCGCATCTTCACGGTATGAGCTGTCACCTCGACTGCAGGACCAGCCTTGGGGGGAGGAGGGAGGAAGAGCCCCAAATAGACCTTCCCAAGCTTCAGCTAGATTTTTATAGACTTCATTCTCTTATCTTTGCATCAGCTGTCAGTCATTGCAGGAACAAAGTTCGTTTTGGAGCAAGAGGGAATTACTAAGTTAGCATCTGCTGAAGTGATCTGGTTCAAGGCCTGTCTGTCTAGCTAATGATTTACTCTCCTTCCACTTGTACTTTGTCTAGTCAGCTTACCAGTTGTGCCAACTGTTCCTTTTTTTAAAACCTACCTAACGTGTTACCAGAACTCCATGGTGTATTTGCAAGCAAAAGGGTGGTTGGCCCAAATTATTATGGGAAAGATCAAAAGCCATAACCTTATTTAACTTTTGTGACATTCACAGTGTGTGCAGCTTTGGGTTTCTCAGCTGGGGGTAAGTATTGTCTTATCGAGCTTATTTGGAGCAGAGAACCATGCTTTTGATTCCGCTTCTTGTTCTTGGTACGTGAAAGAATGATGAGGAAGTTCCTTACCCTTCCTTTCCACGCACATGGTACTCAAAAAGCAGATGTAATACTTTCCAGATGGGTTTTGGAATGTAAAACGCATGTTATGCATGATAAATAATAGACCTCTTCTTCCAAGGATCCTAATGTGTAGTTAAAGATGATCATCTCTAGATAGCTAATCATCTCTAGATAGCTAATCCCAGAAGTAGAAGAGACCGTTGCAAGGGTTTTCTGGAGCTGAGTTGCTCTGTGTGGCAAGACTACGGCTTCTTTAGATGAGCTGTCTCTGCTATAGTCTGCCTCAGCAGCATAACTCATGGTTAGTCTTCTAAAAGGTGCCAACAACTCGCACTGATGTGGATGGGCAGTTGGTAATTAAGAGAAATCTTAAATTTTTTCTATTGTGAAATGAGATTGCAGCAGCCTAGAGAAAATGTTTAAGAAGAGCCATCTATTACCTCTCATCTTCTCTGTAATCCTCTCAGCTTACAAACTCTGGGACAAGTGGGAGAAGCTTATGTCTAAGATCACCAGTGTGTAAGTGGACCTCACTGGTACTCCTCCTCCTCCTCCTCCTCCGTGAGATCTTGTGAATCTGGCTCCCACATCTGTCGGTACAAGATTTTTGAGATTGCAGAGTAATGTAAAGAGAATCCCAACTTCTTTGTGTCAAGTACATGTAGGTTTTAGAGCACACTATGTTTTAAGTTACGTCAAGTAGGAAGATACGGTATAAAACAGTGAACTATGTTTTAGCTAAACTATAAATACAAATCTGGATGTAACAGGCGACCATTTTCTGTGATTGCTTAATATGGAGGTGTAAGTGCCAGCGTGGAAGGCACGTTACTTAGATTAAGATAATGCCATGTTGTCAGGTTCCTGTCTACAGATGATCACCCCTTAGCCCAAACTTCACTGGGATTAAATAAAACCCTTCCCAGCATATTGTCTACAACCACTAGTGGAAAATTTGTTCCTTTCCTAGGGTTCTTCTGACACTCTTTCCTCTTCCCTGTTTGTCTTGCTTCCCTGGGAGGAGGAATCAAAACCCTCTGTTATTTCACCTTCCTGGGTCTTAGGAAGGGAAGGAAATGGGACAGTAAATCAACGGCACATCAAACAGCTGAACTTAAAAAGTTTCTTTTACATTTGGCTGTGAATTTCTCAGTTGTTTTTCCCATGAAGTCCTTGCTTTACATGCATCTGAGCTCTAATTTCTCTTATTTCCACTAGGCACTAGCACAGAACAGGGAGAGGAAAACAAGAGGCAGCAGCAGTAGGCTTGACTTCATCTGTGGAGCACAGGATTTGAAATGACAGCTCTTCCAACTCTGACAGCAGTGCCCTCTGTAAATCATTGTTTCTCAGCTTTTTTGGCTAGGTAAGACTAGTACTTTGTGACGATACGTCAAAATTGTTGTGTGTCCTTCTGGGTTACTAATAGCGTCAGCATATCCCTTTCAGGCAGCAATCCATATACTCTGTGCAAGAAACTGAGGAAAAGAAAAAAAAAAAATTGAACCAATTGTTTCCATGTATGCAAGACCAGCACACCAGTAAAATGCCATGGCAAAGATGCAGCTTAGAACCAAAAAAAAAAAAAAAGCCACAAAATGTTGCTCCTTCTAACATTTAGTGAAGGGAGAACAGAAATGACTTAGATGACAGAAATTTCCAAACGCCTTGTTCAGATTCTGAAACACCCACCGGTCAAACTCCCAAATGCCACAGGTTCTGCATCTAACAGGTTCTGCAGCTGGCTCCCTGCCTGGCAGGCTGGGCCCTGCGGGTGCTCCGGGCGAGGGCAGGGGCACCGGAGGCAGAGGGAGGACGACTCAGTGGGGTTGCGACAGGTTGGCAGCGGAGCAGAGGGCAAGGAGGCCCAGCCTGCCGGCCCACTCGGTGCTGCCGGGGCGCTGGCGAAGGTGCCGCGCTGCTTACAGCAGTCTGTCAGCTGGCTCCGACACAGCTCAGCTGTCTGTGAACAGGGGCAGAGACCTCCTGAGAGAGACCGAGATGAGCTGCTCACCTTCAGCAGCGTTGCCAAGACAAAATGGATTGAAAAACCAAGAATGTACTGAAGCTACCAGCATAGAAGTCCACATGTGCTATCATTTAGGCTACCCATCAGCTGCTGTGGGCGCTCCTGGGGGCTAAATAAGCAGGATGCAAGTACAAGTTTTGAATAAAGTCTGCCTCTAGACATCTTTGCCAGCTCTCGCAGGCGTAGTAACCGGTTTGTTGTTCCCTTCTTACTTAAGCTGCCTAGAAAATACCAACGAACTGAAACACAGAGTTAAATTTAAGCACAGAGTATTTTTGGCACAACTTGCAGCACTGGATGACTCTTATTGCTCCTGCCTATGCCAGCCTCAGACTGTATTTGGAGTAAATATGAGCAGTAGGAACAGCCCTAAGACTGCGCTTAGGCTCACGTGCTTTTGAAACGTATGTTAAGAGCTGCAAAAGAATAAAGCATTCAGCTATAAAAATCGCATACCCCCCAGCTTCCTGAAGTGTGAGACTGAGCATCTTTGTCTTCCAGACAGCCCAGCCCTGAGCACGCCGAGAAACTAACACAGGAAAATGCCATTCCCACCCCGTGGATAAGATAAACTCAGTACCGGCTACAGGAATAGGACGACAGGGAGATAAAGGTGTTGCTTTGTGTGGGACGTGAGCTTGAGACAGTCAGCTGAAGACTTGAAAGGGGAAAAAAAAACGGGATAAAGGAACCAGCCAGATGTTCTGGAGTTTGAACAGCAAAGCTGCTTTATACATTTAGAGCCTTAGGGTGAATTTCCTTGTCGCATACTTAAGTGACTTTACTACTAGCATTTGTTTTTACATCATCTTCAGGTATTAAACAGTCTTGTTTCTCCTGGTAGTTTCCAAGCAGCTTCTAATCTAGCCTATTAGCACTAATCAGATATCAGAATTGCAGTTACTCATCCAATTAACATTAATATAACTAGGTAATGAGAATCACAGAGCAGCCCAGGTTGGAAGGGACCTCGAAAGGTCGTCTGGTCCAGCCTTTCGTGGCGCCAGAGCCCGGATGAGACAATCCGGCACCCTGTCCAGTCGCACCCTGACAACCTGCAGCGATGGGGGCTGCACCACGGAGGCTGTTCCGGTGAGTGACTGCCCTCGCTGTAATAACTTCCCTTCTTATATCGCGATGAAACCTCTCCTAGTGCAGCTTGTACCCATTGCCACTTGTCTTCTGCATGGGGCTGCTTGTGAAGGGAGAGCCTTCTGTACAGAGGTCGAGGTCCACCTTCAATCCTGAGCTGTCAGCCAGCTCCTGCAGTTTTGGTCAATACCGAATCAGGTGGCCTATTTGTTTTTTGCAGATGTTAAGGTTAAAGAAAAAAGAAGCAGCCAGTGATAGAAAGGTAAAAGGAGTGATGAGCCGTTATTTCAAATCAGCTCTAGCTGCAGGCAGCCCTCGCTACACTAGTTATACTGAGAAACCGTTCAAAGCAGCAGGAGTCAAAAAAAGCTGGAAATGCTCCAACATAAAAACGTCTGAGCATACAGAACTTTAGCCCGACTATCTCTCTGTACAGAGTGAACCAGACAGATTCGATGCCACTCACCTTAAACATCTCAAGACACAGACTTCACACAAAGTCATGGGGCAAAGTTAAAGTTTATTAGACGAGACTTATCACCCTCTTAATGCCCTTTGAGCCACGTGAACAAGCTTAGCGACACGACGTTGGTAATACAGTGAGGTAACGGCCTCCTTATTAACTCGATTACTGGTCGTTCTCGTATTCAGCGGGGTTCTTCCTCTTCAGCCGCTCAAACTCTTGCATTCCCCAGGAGTAAAGGAGATAGGCTCCCACAAGGGCTGGAAAGGAAAGGGGACACTCACAAATCGCACCGCGATAAGCACAACGGCCTGAACCAGCCTTACACAAGGCCACCGCTACACAGACGCCTGCCCCGGCCTCCCCCATCCCCAAAATAACGGTGTTGAGGGGAAGGAAANAGGCCGCCGTCCGCCCCGGAAGCGGAAGCGCCATCTGCGATGGCGCTTCCGCTTCCGGGGCGGACGGCGGCCTTTGCCTCAGTCGTTACCTCACGGTTTCCAGGGCGCTTTGCGGCCGCTGCCGCCGGCTGGTGTCCCTGTAAAATCACAGTTACCTACCGCAATTGTAATAAATTAATCCCGGTGAAATGTCCCCTGAGGTCAGTGCCGCTTTGTTTAGGGGGGGAGCGCGTAAAAATTCTCTCATTAACACCAATTATAAACTTACCGTCACGGAAGAGACCACGTTTTCGCGGCCTCTACAGCAAGAGGTCTTGCATAGTAGAATTATTATTAAAAATAAGTATCACTGCAGACCTAAATACAGTGCAGCAACATAAATCTGCCCTGGAGAACGTGGTCTCAACCTCGAATCTGTTACCAACGTTATGTATTTTAGCCTGGAGAAGAGGAGGCTGAGGGGAGACCTTCTCGCCCTCT
>VYZW01033285.1:139942-203838 GCA_013401315.1 Balaeniceps rex
GAAAAAAAAAAAAAACAGAGGGGCTCGATCCCTCAGGCATCCCCCGCCGTACTCACGGGGAGCCACCTTGAAGACCTGGGAGCTGAAACGCCTCCAGACGTTGGGCAGCCCGTGCGAGAAGACGTTGGGGAAGGCGCGTTGCTCGAAGGGGGAAAGGCTGTAGGTGATAACGTGGCGAACCCGCGCCAGGTTACCGAAGTGAAGACCCATGGCGACGCGGTGTCACCTTCCTCGCCAGCGCTGAGGCCGCCGTCCGCCCCGGAAGCGGAAGCGCCATCTGCGATGGCGCTTCCGCTTCCGGGGCGGACGGCGGCCTTTGCCTCAGTCGTTACCTCACGGTTTCCAGGGCGCTTTGCGGCCGCTGCCGCCGGCTGGTGTCCCTGTAAAATCACAGTTACCTACCGCAATTGTAATAAATTAATCCCGGTGAAATGTCCCCTGAGGTCAGTGCCGCTTTGTTTAGGGGGGGAGCGCGTAAAAATTCTCTCATTAACACCAATTATAAACTTACCGTCACGGAAGAGACCACGTTTTCGCGGCCTCTACAGCAAGAGGTCTTGCATAGTAGAATTATTATTAAAAATAAGTATCACTGCAGACCTAAATACAGTGCAGCAACATAAATCTGCCCTGGAGAACGTGGTCTCAACCTCGAATCTGTTACCAACGTTATGTATTTTAGCCTGGAGAAGAGGAGGCTGAGGGGAGACCTTCTCGCCCTCTACAACGACCTGAGAGGAGGGTGCAGTGAGGTGGGTGTTGGTCTCTTCTGCCAAGTAACAAGTGATAGGACGAGAGGCAATGGCCTCAAGTTGTGCCAGGGGAGGTTTAGATTGGGTATTAGGAAAAACTTCTTCACGGAGAGGGTTGTCAAGCATTGGAACAGGCTGCCCAGGGCAGTGGTGGAGTCCCCATCCCTGGAGGTATTTAAAAGCCAGGCAGATGAGGCGCTTAGGGACATGGTTTAGTGGTGGACAGGTACGGTTGGACTGGATGATCTTAAAGGTCTTTTCCAACCAAATGATTCTGTGATTCTGTATTCCTGAAGCTGCTTGTATTGCAGCAGACCCAAAAATGCAGTTTCTTTAGCTCGACTTCAGCGTTTTATCTTAAATAGGCTTTTCCATTTGTGCCAAAGACAGAGTTAACTTGATTTTCCTCCTCGGCAAAGCTGAATTCCCGCTGTTTGAAATGGATTGGCGGGGAGCAAGGCTGTGTTAAGCAATTTTAATTAAGCCGGTCAAATGTAGCACTGACCACAGGCTGGGGTTTTTTTGTTTGACAGCGAGATACTTGCCTTGAGCTTTTGGTATTTATTTCACATGTACCTTCAATTAGAGCCAAAGCGAGCACTATGTTTAGTTTGACGGTTTCAGGCTAACGCAGTCTTCGGTTGGGGACTTCATTTTGGTAGGAGTTGCTGTCAGCCAGACCATACCACACCTCTGTGGAGTACCTCAAACTGGGAGAAGCGTCATACCAATGTGGACTGGGTCACAGCAGCAAGGAAAACCATTGTCACGGTAATACCGAGTCACACACAGTCCTCTCAGTTCTGTCCTTTCTCTGCCAGGCTGAACTCCCAGCCCCAGGCCAAGCCTCGTGGAATTGCACAGCTCAGGATCTAAGGCTAGGGTCTGGTTAGGCTGCTTATTGTAGAAAGTTAAGGCATTTACATATCCATGCATTAGCAAGTCATCATTTTAAAGGCTATTGTTAAGTTTTAAAAGACACCACTGCTCCACATCTTTTTATTAAAAAAAAAATTAAAAATCCCTACCAAAACTGTTTTTTTTGTGTGTGAGCCCCACCTAAAACCCTCTTAGCTTGGGTCCCCAGCCCCAAACCAGCATTTTTGACAAAATTCTTAAAACTAGAAAAGTCTAGGAGAAAATAAATCAATTGTAGTAAAAATTTGGTTTGAAAGCGTATAGAATTAAGGCACTGTTACCTACAATTTTATTGTGAGAGGAAACAAGGCTGTGGCCCCACGCTTTCAGACTACTAAACCAATTCAACAACATTTAAATTAATTTAATAGGCTTCTAAAAGCCTTTTTTTTTTTTTTTAAGCTGACAGCATTGAACATTTCTTTGTAATTCAGAAGCAAGCAGCAGGGTAGTTCCACATGTAGAATCCAGTGTCCTCACCCCATGAACAGCTCATGCTTTGTTCTTGAACGAGATCAAGCATGTCTGTTTTTAACAGCTCACCAGTAAGCTCGTGCTGGTTCTTACTCAAATACTTCAGTGATTTAAGTTTTCACAAGTTACCACGCAGCTGTCCTTAAATTCTTACCACCCACGGTTGAGAAAGCCCAAAGTGCACAACAGAAGAAAAGCAAGAAACAACCTTGTAACTTTTTACAGAACTGTGAGGAAGACTTGTCTTCTTGCTTGGGGGAACTGGAAATGTGGTGGGGAAAAAGAATGAAAAACTGAGAAAGTAACTTTAACATTAAAGACTTTCCTTTCTTCCTAGACAGTTGCTGGAGATGTCACACAAAAGATTTCTTTATATAGAGGAAGACTAGCAGGCATTGAATGTAAGTGGTATGCATGATAGGCATTTATTTCTTTTTTTAAATCTGTAACAAAACAGCTTAAAATAGACATCTGGTAGTTGAAACCTTTTCCACAATTTAAATGCAAAGTTGCTCCAATAAAAAGATACTATTTACATTTAATTTCACATTCTAGAAGGGCTGAGTGGCTACAAAAATAAGTGCTATGATGTGAACACCTTCTACTAACTCCATGCTAAATCTTAACCGGTTTTATAAAGCTATTAGAATTACGCAAACGCTATTCACTTGGTTATTTCACTTGGTTATAGCTACAGATGCTTTGAGAATGCAAAATGTACCCAAACCCAGAGTAAAAGCAATTAGGGTCCACCCACTACCGACAAGTGCACTTGGTAGCTATCATATCCTCATACTCTTTGTAGACTATGGAGCCATCGGGCTCTATGGTTAGGACGCTCAGTGGGCTGTATTCGGCAGGAACGCAGGAGGGCTTTGGAACAGTTGAGTCCAGTTTCTCATATATTATGTTCTGTACCATCGTGTGTACAGGAGAGCCGTAACGATGCCCGACGACCCTTGGGCAGTCGCCTTTGCAATACTGAGGGCTGTACCTGTGTGGTGCTATTATCCATCTGTCCCATTTTAGTTGGCTGAAACTTAGACGGAAGTTGTGAAGCTCACACTCATTTTGAGGGAACAGAAATTGTTTGAAATATTCGCTCAAATTATAAGGTGGAGTTGCTGGCGCTTCTTTCAGATTCTCATCTCTTCGCCGTCGAGAGGCCCTTTTACCCTGTGAATTCTCTTTCCCTTTGCCACCCGTAGGATCAACAAGCAGGCTGTTCCTTTGCCTGGGCCACATGGGGTTTTTCCTTCTGTGCCTAAGTGAGTTCCACCTGTGATAAGCTTGCTCACTGGTATCATTCAGATAAAGAAGAAGAGAAGGGGGAACCAGTGCCATATTAATGGGATTTTCCAGTTTAGTGTTCTGTTGTGGATCACCCATCAGACAAGTGAAGTTCACGGCCATATGAATATTCCTTCTCTTAGTAGCAATTAGAGGCTGGAGAAAAGAAGTCACATCAAGCTCAACCCACTTGCGTTTTCTAACTTCAAAGTGCAGGCTAAAAGCTATAGCATGTGAAATGCTGGGACATACTTGGCTAGAAAAATCATGCTCCTTAACAGATAAATGGCACATGCATGTAATGGAAGAAGAAATGGGAACCGATGTGTCAAAGGAATAGAGCAAGACAGACTTGAGTAAGTGCTCTAGAGCAGTAACACGATCCAGGTTGAAGAGTAAATCCACCGAGTGAACGTCTCCTGAGGAGGGAAACAAAAATCTTGTAGAGTTAGTGCATCTTAATTTTCCACCTAGACATGAATACTATCACATAGTGGATAAGTAGAAATAACTCAGCAGCAGAAGCAGCCGGTTTAGATTCCCTCTCTTACTTCTATTATATGGAGTTTCTACTTTGATCAGGGACGTAAGATTTAAAAGTTAAGAAATGACAACAAAACCAAGAAACCCCATGATTTTAAGAGGTATTAGGATTCATTTCATTAAAAAAACCCAACCAACCAACAAAACAGTACAGGAGGGAGTTAGCAGTTGTCTTTTCAGTGTTGATATGGGGAAACAGGAACTACACACTCCAGATTATACAAGCCATGAAATGAAATAGCTAAAGCTTTAAAGTGAATGCATTCAGAGCTTTTTAGCATTAACTCTAATTACTCTTCTTACTCATATATTTTCTCCTATTTAAATCTCTTGACAGCAGCTGCCAGCAAGTCTGAGTAATAGCAAGGCAGAAATTTATTGATTAGCACTACTTAAAAAAAATTATCATTCTCTCACGAGTGTCACTTTGCTTTTCTTTTATGAAACAGAGCCAGAGCTTCCAAGTTATTCTGAATGCACATTTCTGTCTCATTCACCCCTACTGTAAGATACACTACTCTTTTCCCCTGATGTTAAGAATTTTTCTGGCACCCTTTGAATTTGCTCCAATTTCCACCTTATTTCGAGATTGATGAACCCATTTCCTGGCCTGTTTTCCAGATGTGGACGTAGCATATGTTTACTATATTGGGGTTTTTTACTACTCACCACTGTATTTTTTCTGTAAATTAGAAATTGTTCATTTTTGACCACACATGCATTAAGTGATGTCTTCAAACTTACATAGGCCAAATAATCAGAAATCGGATGAGGGCTCTGCAGACCTTGATAAACTTACCTTTCCTATATTAATGAATTTTTCTACAATCATGAATTTGAATAGCCTCAATAATTGTAGGAATTTGGTTCAGATTCAGGCTGCTACTTTAATTATTACTACATTTAGGATATATGATCATGACATTAACTGTTAATTGTGAATATATTTCTGAATCAGTAGATTATATTATGCCAGGAAATTTTAGTCATAAGCTTTTTTTTTTTTTTTAAATTTTTCCATAGTGAATACTTCTTAGCTGAACCTCAATCTCATAGTGCACAAGTATGATGATTGTGTTTAAGGTTATCTGTCTTTCTAAGTGAAAAAAATCCAAGTGAGGAGAACTCGGATCCTTGTCAGCAGTCACATAAGTAGAACTAAAGGCCAGGGATTTCTAGCTGCTGTTGCTGTGACCAGACCACACTTGCAAAAACCATGAAAGCATGGTAAGTTAGAAAGCGCCCAACCGTCCTAGTTTTTCAGTCCTGAGCCAGATTTACAAGTAGTTCTACTCTTCCCTTCAGGGTATTCACACATTTGGGTCGTGATTCTCCCCTAGCAAGCGTACAGGGCAAGGAGAAAAGTCATCTTGCAATGGGATTCTGGCAGTTTGTTACAAGTCTCATTACAGTGCTATGTTTTTATGGCCTTGAAAAAAGCAAAACCGAGACGGGCAGTAGAAGGAAACGTACTGCCCGTTACACCTAACCATTTTTTCCACTTTTCTTACTTTACTTGGAACTGATTGTAGCGTTTTCTCTGACTCATAGTAAGATGCGTCAGCCTGAAACATCAGCATCATCTTGAACATAGTACCATTTGTGTGGCAGTTCCCAAACTGTGAGGAAGTCTATGTCTGATGCCATTCAAAGAGAAGTAGATTATGAAAAACTCCTACACTTTAAGAGAAGAGCCATCAGGATTAAAATAGCAACAACTCTCAAGAAATAAGGTACTTTTATATTATGCCGCAAGCGCAGAACACATGGAAAACCCCCGTTTAACCTTTGCAACTCAGGTCACCCCACACCTACCTTTCATTAGGTCCCCGTGGCGGTGCTTGCATTCAGAACATGGAGTGAAAAGTCGAACAGTGTTATAAAGGTGGCTTTTGTTAGCCTTTGGGATTCCCTCCTTGGTAGCAGACATCTTATATAGCCTCTTCATGTATCGAAGGGCTCTGGAGTCTGGCTGTAGCCTGGGGGCCTCGCTTTCCCAGTTCTGAGGTCCCCGGTCAGACAGCACCTTGAGAAGGGGAGGCAGGAGGGCATATCCACGTCTCATGCCTTTTGGCAGCCGTAACAATGGGTTTAGCTCGCTGATGTTGTCCTCAGGAGCTACCAATAACCCAGAGGTCTTGTCAGAGACCACACGACCCCTGGAGTGGGGGGAACACTGGACGCTAGAAGAAAGCCAATGAAGACAGCAATAGAAACAGACACAAATTCTCCAAGTACTCTCCATGCTCTTCAGGGTTGCAGTCAAAAAAATGCCTCCCCTAAAATATTCAAGGAAAAAAAGAGTACCTGAGCCCGATCCCTTATATATGTTGCAGGTGTGGAATGGGAGGGAGGTTTCTTTCTGATTAGAAACCAAAGTGAAAGATCTGCAGCTGGCTACTGAAACCACATGCTTGTTTGCATTTAGGCTAGAGCCTTTGCCCATGAAAGCACATTATGAACAAAATCCTTATTCCGAGAGTTAACCTCTTTCACATGGTAAATTACAAAACAAGAGTGAGTGCCAGCCTCCAGAGGGAGCTGGGGAGATAAGTTAGTATCTGCTAGTCTAACTAAATCCATGTTTATTTGCAGAAATACACATAAAGCTAAATATTGTTGCTCTTAGCGATAAGAAGTTAATAAAAAAAGAAATAAACTGTTTTTCATTTTCTGTTAACGTATTTCTCACTTCTCTGTAGACAGTAATATCCACTTGAGAGAGAGGTAACTGTGACTATAGTACCATCAGATTCGTTTTCATTCCAGCACACAGCACATATTTACCTCCAGTCTGAGGTAAGGCATCCAACAAGCAGAGCGCTTTTTCAGTCAGTATCAGCCATCTGCGGACTGTGCTCCAAAAGACTCCCAACGGAGTAAGAGTGATTGCATCAGAAATATTCAGAAACTCTTGTAGCTGAACATAACTAAAGGGATGGGGTTTAGTTTTATTTAATTAGGAAAATACAGGGGGAAAAAATCTGCTTTCATGACATTTGTTTTTAATTAGAGCTATGTTATCAATAATCTAGTGAAATGTCACCCATAATCTAACTTTCACACCTTAAGGCTTCTGAGTAAGGATTCCTTGTTCGGAGAGTGTTTAATTAACTTACAAAAATGTCAGTCTGGCATTCTTTGATTTGGAGTGGAAGGTTAATTCAGATAACCATCTATAATATAAAACAATATAACCTTTTATGCTAGATTTCTTAAAGCTGGTTTGATCACGATAAGAGGGGATACTGTCACTTCTAAGGTCAGCTATGTTTAAACTGTTTTGAATAAGGTGATCTGTACCTTGATTCATTTTAAAAGTATATCCTTCAGTCAGGCATGCTTGCAGCAAACAAGCTCATCTGCTTCTTCCCTTGTGGGTTCAAATTAGTCCCACTTGACATTAGTTTCAAACAAATGTAACTACAGTTTCTGCTGTTCCGTGACAACTTAGGCTGCCCTTTCACCCTACCCTCTTCCACAAACCAAATGTGTGTTCCTGTTCTCTCCTTTGCACTGATTTTTGATGTTATCAGATCTTGTGGTGGGTCCAGTCAGGGAGCTGAAATGGTAGGAAAATAATCCAACAAAAAGTGAATATTTGCTTTACCTTACTGAAACCACTGGACAAGCCGAGAACAATTAAGCCTATCTTGAGTAATTCAGGGCTCAACAGGACATGAGTGGTACTTCTGGATGCTAAAGGCATAGCAAATCCTTAACTATTATTCTGTATGGTGAGTGCCAAAATTATCTTACATATTTTGTATGTAAGAGGGTATTCTTAACATGTAGCTGTGGAAAGTTTTACTTAAGTAGACCGAAAAGTTCATGAAACAGGTGAAGGGACATGGAGGTTTTTAACTGCAGATTTAAACTTAGCCCTGACCAGATATATTCCGCTCCTTTGCATAGTCCAGTGGCCTGATCGTAAAACTCATCCACATTTATTAGCTGTCTTGTTGGAAATCTAAGCAGAGAAGTCAAAGTCCAAATATATCCAACTTGAACTGATATATCAGGCACCTTCACTGACTGTAATGACGGGGAGAAACGTAAAGCAAACTGCCTTGTGCTCTGTTGGCCACAGCTGGGAGCTGCTGTAGTGATGGCTGGAGGGCCATGAACACAACTGCTTCTCATCTCATGGTCAGGCATAAGGCTGATTAGCATCCTGTGATGCTTTGGGTAGAAGAAACTTGGATCTTGTTTATTTTCCTTCATCCTGGTGTCTGGACTGGGTGGGCTTGGCAGTGTTAGGTTTACAGTTGCACTCAGTGATCTTAAAGGTCTTTTCCAACCTAAATGATGCTATGATTCTATGATTCTAGATGCCATGGAGGCTTTCAAAGGATCTTAGGGCTAAGTTTTCACATTTTTAGTAACTGGTTGGTCTAGACCTGTGGAAATGTTTAATAGGTCAGTCGATTTGACTATGGCCTGTTGACTACTAGACCCTTTAGAAAATGTGATCGTTTTCAGTGCATAAATAGGAACTGAAATGCTCTGAGAGTGGCTATAGGAATGCAGGGATTCTTAACGTTACCAAAGCCTTAGAGCCTTCCCATGAATGTATTTATGACTTTAGGCAGTTCTTGAGCAGCTTCTAATAAACTGGACTTCCTTTGCTCTGCAGTAGCCTATAATAAAGAGGGAGAAAACTGGAGTTTATGTTGCTGTTGATTTTTTCCCCTGAAACCCAGTTCCCCTGAACAGATTACTGATCCAGCACAGTCACAATGATCCCTACGCACAGAACTGAAGCCTAGCGACACGCAGGCAGGAGCTGGGGGAGGCGATGAAAGAGGAAGGAGAGAGCCCTGTAAGCCACACTCGCTGCCAAAGCCAGTTTATCATCCAAACTGTGATATTTGCTGGACTTCAGATTTCTCAATGCTTGCACACATTTGCTGAAGAGTTATAAATTGCAGTTATATTTGAGTGAAGATTCTGGCGTACCTACACTTACAGGTAGTTGCAAATACGTGTGCGCAAGCATTTAAGATATTAAAGACTTGTTTAGTAAACCACAACGTCCAGACCATTATTAGATAGTTTGATAGTCTCATGTTTTATATATCTTAAGTATTTATTCTCTCTATTACTAATCATTAGATTGTTGCAGCAGAAACTGTATTCTCCTTTTTTTCCCTGGGAAACACTGAGTGACTACCTAGTCTGTACTACCACAAACTAATAATAATTTTTGAATTCCTATAAAACAGAGCTGAAGAATGTGTAGCTTTGCCCCGTAGCTAGATAATGATGTTTGTTTGTTTCCACAAGGGAGCAAAAGCATTAATCACAGATATAGCTGTTATGCCCCCATAAACAATGTGTTTTCATTTTGGCTCGCTGAGCTGATTCAGTGGACTTTGAAATACAAGAAGTATCAGGTGCTGTCTGCAGGGTCCATTAATAATGTTGCAGAAACTTAGCTAACTGCCCATGCAGAGCAACAGCTGAATTACATGTCTGCTATACAGATGTGAGCTTAGCAATTTCTAACAATTTAAAAAGAAAGGTTTCCTGTTACTTCTAATAGCTTCTTCCTGCCATAAACCAAAAAGATCAAACAAATTATTTTAAAGAACGAATGCATATATACATATGTCATTATTTGACAAGACAGAACCAGAGCTAAAAAACTCTGTACCACTGATTTTATGACTACAGTGTAAAAAGATTTTTTTTATCACTGATGATAGCAGCCTATGCTCAAGTCAGCCCATTTTTATCTCCTTGACGGTAACATCAGCAATCCCTTAAACTGATGATAGCCAGAAGATTGGGCTCCGTTTGCCTCTCTGTTCCTACCTGCCTTCTTGTACCTGATCGTTAACAGCAGTCTCCATAGTCTACGCAGTCATACCTGCCATTTGAGCTGTTTTTCACAGACACAGGGGATGAGATTTTTCCCATTTATCTTATTTGTAATTGTCCCATGGAAGACTTATTTTCCTAGCTGAAAGATCAACCTTCTTGAAGAGCTTGGAAAAGAACTGAAATGTCCTAGACATAGACATAAGCTGTGGCACTGATGGATAGTTTATGAATTCCTCTTTTCTTGCAGACCACTTCTCCTACTACCTATGCAGCTTTGCATGTATCGTTTGTTTTCTTTATGTTTTCATTTACCATCACTTTATTATCATTATTTATAGAACCTAGAAATTTCTCTAATGGACCACAAGCCCATTTTCCTGGGTGCTGCATAAATAGGGACTAAATTGCCCAGAGAGTTTGTAATCTAAATATAGGACATGAGAAGGGACTTAGCATATGAACAGTTATCTTGTATTTGTTGGCATCATAGAAGAGTAGAGTCTTAGGGATTTAGAGAAGATTGTAAAAGAGCATTGCTGCTGGTTGCATCAGGGGCAGCGTGAGGATTTGTTTCAAAATGTAATGGGTGAACAATGGAGGCTGGCCCCATGAGAGGGAGTCAGCAGGGTACGCTGATATGTCCCTTACCTTATAGGGGTGCTCTGAGGGTGAATATATTAAACATTATGAACCATTCAAGCACTAGGATAATGCTAGTTTTGTAAGGACTTGAAATAGATATAGGCAGCTAGGCACACAGCCTGATCGTGACTGTATCTCAAGTATTGCTTGGGTGTCTGCAGGATATTGCTGTAATAGGCAGGTAAGAAGCCAGCAGCAGTGATGATGTACTTTAGAGACATGGTGAAACACTTTGGGGTTTTTTGCACAGTAGTCAGGTTTTAGAACCTAAAATAATGCAAAACTTACAAGGTATAATTGCCTCAGTTCCTCAGGCAAGAGAAAAACCTGCATGAGGAGGATATGCCCAAGAGGGCCTCTTTCTTTGTTTACGCGCCTACCGAGGTCCGCAAAGCATCAGGATGAGGAAAGATCGTTCCCTGGTGGTTGACTCCGGTGAGGAAGGCAAGGAGGGGAAGGAGACGACCTTTGTGGTGTACCTGGCAGCAAGGAGCGCTCAGAAGAGAAACAACCCTCCTCCAGGGGTGTCTTCCCCTTTCTCTATACCTGAAGACAACCGGACTCTGAAGGGCACCCCGTGTAGTGGTGCCGGCTGCTGCAAAGGCAGCGGCTGGCTGGTGCAGGGGGCTGGGGCAAGACAGGTCACCCACCCCTTTGTTTTCATAATTGCCATCTGTGGCCTCTTTCTGCCTCAGCTAAGAAAGACTGCCTCCTACTATATCCTTGTAGAGCTAAGGGAGCAGGCATATGCTGTGGATTTATCCAGTGGCATAATAATAATAATATTATGTTTTATTCTCCTGCCAAGGGCACAGCAGTGAGTCAAGGAAGAAAAAATATTGCCTCTGCCTCTGACTGCTTCACTAAGGCATCCATGTCTAAAGTGCTGGATTCCCACTTTACAAAAATTATATTATAATGGTGCCTAAAGTTAATGTACATCATAGCTACGTTTCCATTGTTCACAGTAGGTATCTATTCCCTGTTGCTGAACGATCTAGCTATAGATGATCCAATAGTCAATTTAGTTCTTCTACGTAGAGTTTCTAGATTTATGAAAATAAATTCTAGATTTATGGAAGTGTCATTTACTAAACATTTTAGTATCTTGTGCATTCTGTATTGGATTAGGATATTCTGACCAAAAGTGAAACTCATCTCTGGTTTATTGCACGGTGCATATGTCAATAAAAATACGTAACTCTTTTGAGTATTACAAAATATTAGCTGATAGATGAAACAGCTTGGTCTGCGTACGGAGTTTGCTGTACAAAGATACAGCGATAAAGATAAACGTAATGGCTTCTTAGAGGATGCAGAGGAAGGCAGTGCCAAGCTGAACCGTGGTACATTTCAGCGGTCCCACTGCCATTCCTTTGGGTGTGTTACCTTCCTGCTTTCTTACGTGGCATTGCTGTAAACTGACGGTGTAGTAACACCGAGGAGAAGTGATCTTGCAGACACTTTGTACAACGAGAATTAATAAATGTTCTTGACAGGGTAATCAGTTAGTTGGTTCATTTAGTACATGAGTTTAGTGGCTTAACAGGCAGCAACGTGAGAAAAGTTTTACTTCATCCTGTTGTGAAAACAAATGATTAGCAAAGAGCAACCTGACAGCCTCATCAGCTGCTGAAAATGAGCCCAGATTTTCCTTTGCTGCTAGGCTGCTGGCGGCCATTTGGATATTGGTGCAGTATCTTTGTCAAACCTCTTCAGTTTTACTGACGTGAGGGTACGTACTTCTGGAGTGCTTTTCTTAGAGCTCTTGTGTATCAAGAGTTTAATTTACACCTCGTTCACACATTACTTGTCACCATCCGTGTGATGATTGGGGAAGAAGGTAGATACTCGGTGCTAAAGTATAGCACTCACAATTTTACCTGCTAAGCAAATATCACATGGAAAACCAGTAGGTTTCTCCTGGTTGTAATCAGATATTCTTTAAAAAAATAGAGCGCGCTCATTCTCTGAAAAGAAACAACAGCTGCAGAACACAGCTACCGTAGGTAGCAGGGCAAGGTTCCTGGTGGGGCCCTTCATTAGAGGGACCCCTTCATTTGCATTATTTCTAGGCTGCACAGCACCTAGCAGGCGTACAGCAAACGTGTAAAAGGTAAGGTTTTGGCATGCGCTATCTGCAAAGAGCGAAAGCTGTGACATTGCCTTATTTCACACAGATCTTTGAAAAGCCGTTATAGGGAAAGTTTTGTGTACCCTTACAAATATGCCTGCCTGCATGGAACCTGGATGAGATAGTCTTTTAATACAGTTAATTTTTTCTTGAAATAGAACTTCTGAAGTTAACGAGTGAACTGTCAGTTGTTTGCACACGCTATTTCTGTTACAGGGAGGTGCTATACATGTATCCATAAAACATGGCTTTCAGGTCAAGTTTCAGAATGCATTTAGTCCAGTTTGAGGGCTACTGCTATCAGGGGTAGGTTTTGCCTGTTCTTCCTTGCCTTTTGGCCTTTCCACTTGTGCGGGTGGAATAGTTTTCACCTGGTCTGTGGGCAGAATGACCTGCTCCCCAGCTGCACGCTCAGTATAAAGTTGTAGGGCAGCCCGGTATGTGCTTTCTGTCAGGTAGTGGCTTGTTGCTTTTGAGAGCATCTTGTAGTTAGCTTAATTCAGGTGTAATGTGAAGTTATACAATGCTATAGCCAGGTATGTTTTAGATACTATTGGTATCTAGAAAGATTCAGTGAAAAAATGTAAATTAGTAGGTAGAACTTGGTTGGTGGTTTTTTTTGGCCCCCCTCTTCATAAATGTGCAGGCAGGATTGCAAGAGTTACCTCCCTTCCCTTTTTTCAGATGGGAGAAAGAAAATATTTGGAACCAATTATTTTAAAAACTAGGAAACTGGGGTCTTATATTGGATATTCTTCCTCTTGCCTTGGTGTGCTGGTATGGAAAGCTGAGTTTGCTAAAGTAGTTGTTATTGCTTTCAGCTCTCCTGGTGTATTTTCCTGCCTGGCAAGCTCTTGTTTACAAGCTGGAGAGCAAAGAAAGCCCCGAAGAATAAAAATTGTGAAAAATGGAGAGCTTGCTGCTGTTACCTCAAACCTTGCCTGAGACAGCGTACAGGGCAGGTAAATTGCTGTATACCAGATGTGATTCCCCCCCCCCCCCTCCTGGAAATGTTTTTATTGCTCCTAAATAAAACAGCAGTTCTGGCCGTTCTTGCAGCATCTCTGCTGTAGGGTTCAGTTGTGGCTATAGGG
Organism: Balaeniceps rex; assembly: GCA_013401315.1. NCBI lineage: Eukaryota > Metazoa > Chordata > Aves > Pelecaniformes > Balaenicipitidae > Balaeniceps > Balaeniceps rex. The sequence continues at coordinate 153,616 of VYZW01033285.1, forward strand.
TAGGAGTTGAGAAACTGTGTTTTTAATTTTGTTGGGGTCTTGTTTATTTTGCACTACTATCAGATATGGTTAAGATGCAAGTCCTTTTGTGACCCTTAGTGAGAAAAATGCTAAATTATAATTTAGCTTCTTAAAATTGCAGGAAAAGGTATTCTTTTCCAGCCTCTCCATTCTCACGCTTCATTCGTGGATATGCTCCTGGTACGTGACTATGCGTTAGGTTTGCGGTTGGACTTGATGATCTTGAGGGTCTTTTCCAACCTAAACGACTGTATCATTCTATCCTGTGACTGTTCCTGAGCCTTGAAGACCTCGGCTGGCGGTGAGATCCCCGCCGTTACTGCGACCTGTGGGCAGGTGGGTCGTACCTCGTCTCGCCCGGTGCTTGCGGGGTTTTCCCTCCCTTCGATGAAGGAGGTGCGGCTCAGGGAAATGTTTTTCCCCCGACGCCGGAGTTGCAGGTTCCTCGCCCCGACCCCACCTCCGTGCCTCCCCCTGGGCAGGGCCCTGCCCGCTACAAGTAGCTCCGGCACCAGCGGAGCCTGGGAGGGGTTTGCCCGTGTCCGAGGTGGGGAGCATGTCCCGGCTGGCCTGCCTGCCGCTGCCGGGTGCGGGCAGCGCTGCCTGCGGGGGCTGGGGGTGCAGGTAAGCTGGGGCGGGGGGGGGATGCTCGGGGCGGCTTGGCCCCTGCAAGGGCGGCTGGAGCCCGGTGTGGGCAGTGCCAGGGGTGAGGAGCCGCGTTACCCAAACGGCACCCATGTGGGGATGGTGGGTGGGGGTCTGCGGAGGGAGCTGGGCTTGGGGGTGCGGGGGGCGAGGGGAGCCAGCGCTGCTGCAGCAGCAGCAAAGCCCTTGGAGGCTCAGCGAGCCCTGGAGTCGTTTGGCAAGCTCGCAAAGCTGCGTCTTCACGAACCTGGTACTTGAATTTCCACGAGAAGCTCGTGTCGGCGGTGCAGGGCAGCCCTACCTCCCCTTTTGGACGGCCACGGGTGGAAGAGCGAGGGGGCTTTGGGTGGCGGTCCGGGGTATGTCACTTCCAACCCTGTGCATGGTGTTAAAGGCACGCTGCCAGATTCCGCACTGCTGTCTGTGAAGAACAGAAGAGTTTTTAAAAATTATTTTTATCTAACCTGATATTATTTCAGCAGTAAAAAGCATTCTTTCGTATTCAGAATACATGGGATTACAGTACTAAAACGGTCTTGATGTGTAACAATGTGGCTTATTTATGCTGTCTTCAGCAGGAGGGATTTTAATCTTTCTATTAATTTAAAGACCTGAGCTACATAATTATTTCCTGCAAAAATCACGGGGGCAGTAATTGCCTGGACCCTTCTTTTCCTGTTGTGCTGAGACCTGTTAATAGGATTCTTCTCTCGGAAAGAAAGGTCTCCTTAGCATTTAATCTCAAGAATGAAGCAGTGTCAGGTAGAAACTGCGTGTATTTCAATGAAGAAGCGTGTTCTAAAGAATTCCAAACTTAACTCTAGAGTGCTCAGTGTTTTGCAAAATGTTCGCGATGTATTTAAAAAGTAGGAACATCTCCAGATGGTATATGCTTAAGTGTGGGAAATGAATGAGAGAATATTAAAGTTAAAACTTGAAAAACAATTTGAGTGTGCATTTAGAAAATAGAAATCCAGGTTGAATAAATAGGGGAGGTGAGAGAAAGAAAAGTCTTTTCAAGTGTGTGTGGGAGGGAATCGCCTAAGATTTTTCCAGCCATTTACAAACGGTGAGAGAATATGCAAGAGTATTTATGAGTTTGCCTGAGAGGGTTTTTGTACGCTCTGATACTGTCTCTGTTTGGCCTTACGTAGTGCTAAGGTGTGAGTTCCAACACGCAAAGGGCCAGGTTCATACTAACAGGACTATTCAAGCCTGCCAGGGGTCCCGCCGGCCGCCTGTGCAGTGCGGGGTGAACTATGGAAACTGGAAACAGCATCCAAGCATCCAGCGAAAGAAGCTTTAGCGTGTGGGCCAAGAGGGGCTGGGGCCCGGGGTGCTGAGCTCCCCTGCCTGTGGAGCCCCGGGTGAGGGGAGCCCTGCCAGCGTGCCTGCCCCCAGCCCAGCCACGGCCTCTCGGTCTTCAGTTCTGGCTCAGAGTTGAAGGATGAGTTGAGGAGCTTTACGTGCTACCAGGTGTTTGGTACTTACGATTGTAACATGCTCATTCCCTCATTCTGACTTCACCAGTGTTTTTCAGCTGAGAATTTGCGTTCTGGTTGTTTGCTTTGCCCGGAACTTTGGGAAAATGTGGACAAAATTAATCCTATATTTCTAAGAACAGGCTTAGGGCAAAAAATGATGTCTGGTCTATTTTCAATACCCCTGACCTGTCACTGAACAACTTTGTTTCCCACGCTTTGGAGAAGGGAACTAAATTTTGTTTTGCATGAATTTGCATCAGGGATGTGCTTTTTGTTGTTCTCTCTGAAAATCTTCCCAAGTCTGGCCAATTAATAAGTCTCTGAAAAATGCACATGCTTTGATTTTTTTTTTTTTTTAAAGTAACTTAAATATCTGAAGATTCTGTTCTCACATACTGGAATCTCCAGGAGCTTCCAGTCGTGGCTGGGCCGCCTCTGTGCCAGTCCCAAAGCATAAATGAAGATGCTGCCTTTGGCATGTGGCTTCAGATGACAAACCAGACTGTCACCATCGTGACTGCTTCCAGTTGGCCTCAGCCAGTTTGGAGCTAAGAGCTGGCACTGGCTGAGCCCACTGTGGTGACTTGACAGGAGACTTGCTGGCATAAACCAGTGAAAACAGATTTGTAAAATAATTGAAGGGTGGGGCAGACACAGAGGTGGAATAGGAGTTCTGTGAGTGTTCTTTTAACATCATTTTATGTGTATAGAATTTTAATACAGAGTGAATAAAAAGCAAAAGGGAGAGGCAGGGGAAAAGAAAAATCATAGTTAGTTCTTCTTTGTTTATAATGTTTTCCTAATCTTAGTTATTAAAATGAAGTTTTAATTTCTTTAGAAGCTTTTTGCAAAGGAAAAACTGTGTTAGAAATATCATTGATGTCAAATTTGAATATATCTCGTAAACTTTATTCTTTGAAAAATTCCCTTAAATTTCTATTACCTGGGTTTTCATCATCTTGGTACTGTGATACCAGCTCACTGTTTCTGCAGGTATCTTGCAGAATATTCTGGAGAGCCAGATTTCCAGTGGAAATCTGCTGGAAGTGTTGGCCAAGTGGGTGGCACTACTGATTTCAGTGCCTAGGCTGATTCCAGTAGCCGTGTGCTCCTCAGCCCTGGCACTCTGCATTCCCTGGCTACCAGCCCGCTGCGTTTCAGCAGAGCTTTTTGCTCTTTTTTTCAGTGTACCATTTGCACACTCAAACAAGAGAGGGCAAATGTAAACTTTCTTTAAACAAGGGATGTATTTATCTCAAGCGTATGCAAAAGATTAATTGCTTTGGGTATTTCCTGCCCATTTCTTTGGGTCTGATTTAGGTCTGATTCAAAACAGTAAAATCAATATAAAGGTGCCATTTACTTCAGCCTGCCTTGAAAAAACTTTTTAAAGGATAGCAACAGAACTTAACGTTGTTGTGTCAAATTATGTATATCTTTTAAAAAGTGAATACCTTTATTTAAATGTTCCATAGGTAATATGGCGAGTGCATTTTCTGGTGGCCTGGAAGATCCTTCACTATCAGGAGGATGATGATTTTATGGTTCAAAGTGGTTTTAGTTTTTGGCATTGAGTAATGCTGGGTGCTAAGGTGTGAGAATTAACTTCTGACAGTATGACCTGGGAGTGAGATCAGTTACACCAGTCTGAGGATGATGCTCCTGCTGATTCAGGGGGTTGTCTGTTCCCATGCTTATACAACGCGCATCAAGCCAGAATGGGAACCAGACATTTAGAAATTATGCCCAAATACAGTCCTGTGCATCATCAGAAGTGACACAGAATTTACATTTTTTTGCTCTGTGTGCGTGCATGGGTGTAGACTATACGTCTCGGAATGAGATTTATAATTTTTTCATATGCAAATTAACAGAGTGCTTCTTGTGCCTCGTGCCTGTACGGTAAGTGACCTGCATGCCAGCTGAGTTAGCGTGGGGATCCACCATGAGCCTTTTGCTAGCCCCAAAGACTTCTCGCATCTGACACCGAAAGCACTCGCAGAATAATGAGGAATGACAGAGGGTGGTCTGAGAATGAATACTTTCAAACTACTGTATAGGAATTTGTAAAGTGTTTGAGCTTGGAAAACGTCCGTATGATGAATGAAGTGCAGAAAATGTGCAAAGTGAATAAATGTGAATAATCAAATGAACTGACCGTAAGCAACTAAGTTAACAGACTAGTTCAAAACATGAACTTGTCAACAATGACAGGGTCAAATCAAAGTTAAGCCAATCAGATGTTTTCTCTCTCCTTCCTCTCTATTCTTTCCAGCTCACCCCCTTCTGACAGGCATTTTATTTGCCTTTTTTCCTGTCTTTTGTGTGACCAGCTTCCATCAGCCCTCAGAGATAAACAGAAACAGTCCTGAGGCTGCTTTAACCAGGCCTTTAAGTATCCTGGAGTGAAGTCTATCAGACTCGGACAATCTGAGGACCTGTAATTTATTCAGCTTTCTAAGCTGTACTTGCCCTGTTCCAGGGTCAGTTCTTACGTGGTGGTGGTAGCTTTTAGTAATGACCAGAATGACCAGCTCTCTTTTGGCCTTTTCAACAAAGACTCCAGCTACTTAGCAAGAATGCTCTTCCTCCTGAGTCAAGAATACTTAATACTTCCCTTGTTTTTATTAGTTCAATTTTACTTTGCATCATGGGCTTTCAGATTTTGTCCATTTCTCTTTCTTTTTTTTCCTGAACAGCCCCTGTTCTCCTGCTAGCTCTTACTGCATCTGCCTGCCTGTGCTGCAGCTCCTCCTTGTCACTCTCTTACTTCCAAGCCCCAATCTCTTTGTCAAAGCAAGTCCTGACTCCCCTAGTTTCCCATTTGATCTTTGTCTTACTCTTCATCCTCCCCCAAATCAGCATTTCTGGTTTTTTGGTGCCCCCCACCATTTCCTTTACTGGCTTCTATTTCAAGCCTCCTTGCTAGGGCAGCCTTATCTATCATTTTCCCTCTGGCCTACCAGTCCAGCCTCAACATGCTTTTACTCTACTATATTCCACCTGATTCTAACTCTTCTCTGGATTTGGTGATCCCTTTGCTCCACCTGACTGTGTTCCAAGCAGTACAGAAATGAGAGCACAGCTGAGAGGTGCTATGGTTTCACGAGCTGTGGATGATGCTGTGCTTCCAAAAGAAATTCCAAGAATAGCCTTGTAAGCTGTAGATTAACTGTATGGAAACTTTAATACATCAAGTCTCTACTGAATTTATGCAAAGTGGTTGTTCAGGGATTTAAATTCAGTCCCAAATTTAGATTGCCTAGATATCACAGGTAAATCAAAACCAAGTACTTGGTGCAATAGCTGTTCTTTGCCAGATTTTTAGTCTGAACTTCAAAGGACAAGAGCTACTGTTTTATAAAGGATTGTCAGATTTTTTTTTTTAACGTTGAGAAGACAATGTATTATCCTGAGACTTGTTCTTAAACAGCTGGAGCACTTCATCTGACAATTTAAAAAAAAACCCCAAAAACCCAACACCCAAACCCCATGAACATACCTCCAGCTGGAATATTCCAGTCAAATAGCTAAACGTGTCACAATAAGTGCCTATAGCAGGAAACATGAAGCAATGCTGATACACATAGGACCTTTCTAGAATATAGAAACCTGTCTATTTTTCATCCCAAATATGAAATGACATCTCTCCTCTTTGGGAGTTTATTCTTGGCGCAGCATTCTATGCGCAGAGCTATGTAAGATTATTTCTTGGATCGTGGATTTTTCTGCACCTGTCCCTGTTGCTATACAGGCTCCTAGCTTCAAGAACAGGGAAGAGGTATGATCAGAATTTGAAAATAACATCTTTTTGCTACTTATCTGTCCAGGAGTGCATTGGGCTGTCCACTGAGCCTGCCTGTATGTAATAAAATTTCAATCCTGGTTTGAAGTAAATGTTTCTCATTAATTATTTTTTATGATAATAATAATCAGCATTTTTTTTCTGAAAAGCTACTAATACAAAATTACAAATAAATATTTATTTTAAAATTGTCAACAAACTTTGCATGAGTTGTAAAACAAATGGTTTAGATCGTAAGCATACTCTTTGAGCCGAGTTTTATCATATCTTGGAGCCTGTGAAATGTAAAGGTTTGACCCAAGGATTTGTTGCACTTCTATGGCTAATCACCGTAAAGCTAATCTCTGGGTTTTTACTGTTCTTTGACATGGTCACATCATGTTGCATATTTATTGCTAAAGCTGAATTTTCTGGTTTCTAAAGGATCACAATCCATTTTTACAGGACCATTTGTAGAAGACTCAAGAATGACTTGACTTCATGTCATCTATTGCAGAAACCCAAGCGTTAGCCATGTGATGCTGCTTGTGTATTACTGGCACTGTCAGAACTGTCCTGAGAAATGACCAGCGTCGCAGTCTCCAAACTGCCTCGTTCAGCTCTTCACCCAATCAAACCTTTTAAGGGAACAATATTCCCAGTACCATGAGGTCTGATTTAGGAGCTTTATACAAGTCCTAGAATGTGGTGCCCACCCTGCTTTGGCATGCTCAAAACAGCGGCGATGGGATGCCCCAGGATCTCGGAGAGCTGAAATTCTCTGCTCCCTTGAATGCTGGCTGCGGATCTTGAGCAGTAACAGCTTGGCTTGTGTCAGGAATGTTTGTTTTGTCGAGGCTGAAAGGAGGTCATCTGTGCTGATTCCCCGCAATGGCCCTACGCACATATTCTGCATTGCTGAGGGATTTGTACATTCAAGGGTCCTTCCAGCTTAAGATCAGATGAGCTCATACAATTTGTATTTTTGTCTAATCCAGGCATAGTGTGGTCTTTCTGCTTATGGCAAGTGTGCTGTTGGCACCTGTGCCTGCCTCCCTCCTTTTATTCCTTCACCCGTCCCTGCTGCTGAAGAACATTTGTAGCAGAAGCTCTAAGACCATTTAATTGTAAGGTTGTAGGGGTAAGAGTGCTGTCCTCGCGGTGTCCACTGCTTTAGCTACCTCTGGGACTGCTAGGAGACCCCAGTAGCAGTTAACCACCCAAGAAAGTAGCCTGCTTTCAGGTGCATTTTGCAGCCCTTGCCAGGTTACCCGCTGTTCACTTACACTGCTGGCCATATCTGCACTTCAGTGGTTCTTTGATGGTTTTGCATGTCCTGAACACCTTGAAATAAAATCTTTACTTTTGGGTGGAATTGGAACATTTTATTTGGCACAAAACAAAAGCTTGTACTTCTAATTTTTTTGTAGACAAGCTGAAAAAGTGATTTTGATGTGAACAGATTCAGTTGTCAAACTGAAAATATCTATGATGAGACAGTGCCAGAAAGCTGTTCCTGGCAGATCTTGGCTGGCAAGGTTCATGTCTCTGACGCTTCTACCAATGTGAAATTTTGAGTTTGCAGTCCCAGCCTCATGAGAATTCCCTGCAAACCCTTGACTGAAATACGTTGTTTAACTGGAGAATATGGCTTTCTCTGTAAGCAGCATCTGTTCCTCGGGAAGCTCAGCTACTGTTTCTGCCATGTGGCATTTGCCAGCGAGGGCTGAGGAGCCCCACGTATCAGACGGATGCAGAGCCATAACCAAGCTTAGAATTACACGGGTGAGAGCGACGCTGGGATGTGTCAGTCCCTCCCTGCCCTTCCTTTCACACCAGCTGCTCTCCTCCTCCCCATGGCAGATCTCATGCCCTAACGTAGAGGAGACACTTAAATCCATATTAAGGCCCATGGTAAGTGGCATGGGTTTTAGAATTGCTCCCGTGATATTTCAAAGGTGTCTTGGGTGGCGTTTCAGAAGGGTCAGTAGAACCTCTTCTAACATACTGATGGAATGTGAGCTTGCATGTGTACTCTTGGGTCTCATGGGCTTAAGGATCTGAGACCATAACCTGAACTGACCTCTGAAGATGGTTCCACAAAGCCTGGCTGTTGCATGATTATTTAACACAGGAAATCTGGTCTAGTCAGTAGAGCAGGGAATGGGACAGCAGACTTGGTTCTCTTTCCACTTTTGCCATTGACTTATTGCACGAATGTGGCTAAATCGCTGTGGAGCCCCAAATCTGTCCCTTGAATAGCTTCTGTCAGCTCTGTGTCTGAGAAGTGTTGAGTTCAAAGCACCTGTATATATATTTATATATATATTGCAAGAAACTCTGCCTAAATTATATAAACCAGACTGGTACAACAAGAAGGATTTGCTCATATTAAATAAAAAAGAAACCCTTTGCAGGTTAGTGGGTTTTGTTAGTGAATTGTCAGTCATTAGATGGGACTAATAGAATTTCATGTTGTGTACCTAGGAAAATTACTTCTTTTAATATATAAAATCAGATTTAAGAAGCAGAGATCAATTGTAGCATCTTGAATATCCACTTATAGGAATTTCCAGAACAGACACCTTCTGTGCTTCCTGTTTTCTGTTAATAACTTCTTACAACTTTAGCACATGAAAAACATCTTGAAACTTGTTCCTGAGTTTTTTCCATAGTGAAAACACTCACAAAAGCTATTGTGAAATTTCCATTGTGCATAGCTTGCAGAATAAGGTCCTTGTTAGCAGAAAAGCTTCATAGAAAAGAAAATGTATGCTTCCTAAAATATTAATCTTAAATGTAAAATGGCTTTGTATATTATTCTGTCATCCCAATGCCTTCTGAAGTTCAGGGAGACTCCAGAATTTAAATGATTAACTGGCATTTCCAGACTGCTGGCCAAATGAATGCTTACCAAATGTGAAGTTATGTGATTAATGAGCCGGGTTTGCTTGGAGACCTCTGAAACTCTTTTTAGTGTTTGATTATTAGAATAATATTGCTTTTACTTGTGAAAATATGCGTGCTCAAGTTGCGTCGTGAGACAGGCTGGTTTTTTCAAAAGCCAAATTCAAGAGACATTAGTTCAGATCCTGCTGGTTTTATACATTTATAAGCTCCACGGCAGTAAGCAAAAGCATCTGAGAAAGAAATGCCTGTTATCAGTCGTTATTCTGAACTGAACTCTACTTAATGCCCAGACCTTTGTGTTCTGTGTCTCTGTTGGCCCTGTGTAATTTTTGCCTTTAAAAAACACGCGCTGCTGGACCAAGCTGCTGGCAGAGTCCGCGGCTTCCTTTGCTGCACATTGGTTTATCTGGGAGTGTGGCAGAGCTGCCCCACTCTGTGTCTGGAACTTAATCGCGTAATGCTCCCTTTCTTTATGACATCTGACGGCTACATTATTTATTTAGCCTCCTGGTCACAAAGACACCATTGTACTTGAGTGTTGTGAGGGAAGGCAGGGAGCCTGCCGCTGCCTTTGCCGTGTAACTGGATCGACATACCACCAGAAGCCCTCGTTGTTTATTTATTTTTCTAAGTGCAGAAAGAGAGGAGCACATACCTGATGACAAAAGCAGGCAGCAGCTGGCATTTCTGCTCTGCAGCCGGACCCTTGTCCCAGGGGAACCATAATGTCCCTCTCTCCTTCTTACGCTCTTTACAATGCTTAAAAGATAAACAAATAGATCACCATTTCCTTGGGAATTGTTTATTAGCATCCTGCACTACTCTTTAATACTTAGATACAAGTGTGACTCTTGAACAAATTTTTTAAATGTAGTGACAAGTGTCGTTTAAATGCTAGTTTTATAGTTATCTGTGAAAAAAGCAAGCGTACAGCTTCTGACAAGTGACACATTACTGAAACAGAACGCCCTATTTCTTTTTTGAATGCCCTTTCACTTTGGCGATACAAAGAAGGGTTTTGCCATTGATTTGAGTGGAATCAATATCAGACTCAAAGGGGATTCCTGGTAAGCCTCTGTTTGCTGGCTGAGTGCTGGACACGCATTCCTATCTCGGGTGCCACACCACCGAGGGTGACCCTCTGCCATTAGCTCAGGTGATCTCAGATTGGAGGGACAAGCCCTAGTGCTTTTTGCGTTTTGCACCCAGACTCCGTTTTATATCGAAGGAAGCTCAGCACAGCACTAACACTGCGGGCATGGAGTGACTTGGGATGAATTTCTGTTACAGCACGAGCTGCTGGGGTGGCTGGGTGCTGCTGAAACGTGTCCGTCCTGCCCGGCAGCGTGCTCCGCTCCTCTCCTCTCCCCTGGCATTGGCTCAACATGCACCCGATTCCTCTGGGAACTCTTTCAGCTCAATAAACCAGCAGAAAACTAAATAAAAACCCTGAACAGCTTCTGCTGGATTAGCAAACTGAATCATCTCGGCCAAGTCCAACAAGCGCTAGAGCTGCAGCAAGGCCAGTGTCGGGGATAGGGAAGAAAGGAATGGGAATAGCAGGGGTGAAGGCGATCTCTCCCCTCCCAGCAGCAGCACTGGCTCTGCTGTAGTTCCATTTAAATGGTTTGAGCAGATTCCGCTCTGAGGCCCAGGGATCGCTGGTATTCTATGACCCATACAAAATGAAGTTCAGCTGGTTTGAGAAATAATATTAAACAGTAAAATTAAAACCACTTATGCAGGCTGGTACAGCCCCTTGATTCAGAAACTAAAATGTCCCACTCTAAAGATTTTGCTGTGGGTTCGGAGAGCTCAGGCACTGGTGGTATAGCATTTAAATGTGCTTACAATGTGGTCTCAGCTGGAAACCTTGTTTGTTCAGCTAAATATTGTTTTACTTATCTGATGAGGCTTTCCAACATGATTTGATTGTTCTCACCTCAAGATCTACCACTATATTTTACCAGGGACAAATCCTGTAACCTTACTCAGTCAAAACTCCCAGTGAAGATTTACGTGACTAAAAGTGTGGCTGTGCTGTTTGGCAGCAATACTAATTCAAGGTAATTCTTGGCAACTGTGCTTTCCCCAGTGCACAGCTGCTTGTTTCTGCTCCACAGTCGCAGAAAACCCTGCTCGTTGCAGCTGCTTCTATTGCTGTGAATTGGGAAACCAGCCTTAAAAGGAGCACGAGCAAAGGAGACTTTGGTAAGTTGCTTTGGCTGCAGAACGTTTTGTATCAAATCGGGGACTGAAGGAACACGGGGACCTGTCTTGGATCCACGGTACATCTCTACGATTTAGGACAACGGTAGTGGCTTTGTGTTACCTTTCTTCTATAAACTATTACCAAACAATTAGCTAAATGATAGGAAATGCTAAAAAGTATTGATTATGTTTGCTGTAATGTCATGCAGAAGGATTAACTCCTGTAGGAATTATTGGATTCTAGTGAAAAAATAATGACTGTGTCTAATAACACCGAGTCCTCTGCCCTGATGACTAGGTTGGTTACTAGGTAGGGCAATCACATCTGTGAAGTCTGGGATTGATGAGATCTCTCAGGAATGTTATTTTGTCTGTTAGGCTGCTGTTATTTGGATCATTTTGGTGGGTAAAACCCAGGATTTTTATTTTTACTTTATGTCTGTGCCACCATTGACCTAGTTTTTGAAGCCAGTAACTCCGAGCAGCCATCTGTATCCCAGCTGATGCCACGTAATGAAAATAGCACTGAAAGGTAATCGCCCACTGGGCGACTGGAGGTTTTTATGGGTAGCATTTGCTGTTTGTGTTGCTTCCCCCTTTGGATTTCACTTTCCAACACCTGGTAAAAAAGGCAGATGGGCAGGGAGCAGCGGGGGGGGGGGGGGGGCTCCCATCAGCTCTGCCCACAGCTCTTTACCTGCCCGAGCCAGCTGAGGAAGCACGGAGGTGGCTGTGGGTTTTACTTTATCCTGCTGCCTTAAGGGGCTCGCCTTAGTAACCAGTGACCAGTTTGGTGTATTTGGGGCTGTATGAAAGAAGACTCTCACAGCCACAAAAAATCATTTTAACGTTATGTTTCTCTGATATCCCTACAGTCTGTTAATGTTTTTGCGATGTCGGTACTGTACAGCTAGTACTACAGGGCAGTGGCAGAGCGCGAGATGCCGGTGAATGGTGAGCAGACATCTCTTGGTTGTTGGTGATCGCTGATGTTTTCTGCGTTTTATCCAGAGCTAGAGGTGCTTGCCTTCAGGAGCTGCATGCAAGTGCAGAACGCATCCTAGCGATGCGCAGATTAAGCAGAAGATCTGTAAAGTAGCATTGAGAGGCAAGTTTTGGCTTGTAATCCTAATTACTGCTTTGCTACTTCCAAGCAATTTTGTGCGGTGACTGTGGCAGCGTTCAGAAATGCAAGGCATACTGATGGCAACCACGGACACCTTTATCACAAGTATTATGAGATTTTATGCATCTCTGAAAGGATTAGCTGTAAAAATTCAAGGATTCCCTGAAAGTCTTAGCTCTCAAATAAGAAATCCACTGTGTATATCGGTATTTCTGGTTGTGAAGAAGAGTTTGAAAACATGATGTAAATACACTCTAAGCATTTAGGAACCTAAGGACAGATAAAATGAACCTCAGCTCTGTTGTTTTTACAAAATCCTTTGACTGTTTTTACTCTTGGCCCTGTTTATTATTGTTACCATGTAAGTTTATAGATAACAAACCTCAGCGTGCTTTTTCATGACTTGTAGATCTCCGGAGAATACTTTCGTTACTTCCTAGTGGTGATGAATGAATGGCTGGTGTGCTTGTGTCTGACACGAGAGTAACGTTTCTGCCTTGGTTCTGTCATGTTCTCTGATTCTAGTGTATTGTAGTGGTTTTAATTGCCAAGAGCAGCTGTAAATTCCCTCTTCTGGGGTCTCTCCACATCTCATTCAATCATTATTAGTCATTAAACATATTACTGCATCCAAGTCGGGGCAGGGCTGTGGTTAACCCCTGTCTCTCAGGAGTGCATTCTTCTCGCCGTGCCTCCTGAGCAGCTGTGCTCTTCTGTGACTGAATCTGAGGATAGAGCAAAGGGCAATTATTCAGCCCAAATCTACAGCACTTCGTGCAAAGGCAGCAGGAAGGTTTAATTGTTAATACTTGTAAACCATGGATATACTGTGACAGTTGGGGCCCTAAAGGAGCTCTAGCCCTGCTCCCTGTTAGCTCTGCCTAGTGTTTCACGTGCTTGCGGTTTCAGCAGGCGAGCGTGGCTGCGCAGTCCTCCCCAAAGGTAACGCAGCTGAATCCAGCCTCGGAACAATTTGCCATTGTGAGATACAAATCATTAGAGCTGCGGACCGTATATAATGTTTAATAACTTCTTTACAAGGCAACTGGTTTATAATTTAGGAGGAGCATTTGGAGGCACGCGATTTATATTTTGAAATAATTTTATAATTAGTGAATGCTATTACTGTATGCATAGTACTGTGTATTATTGCAAGTTAGTAGTACAACTTCTGCTGGTTTAGAGCCCCAGGTTACATGACAGTGTGCTGACAGGGCCCTTTTCCTGAGGCTTTGCACTGTTTTGCACAGTTTCAAGTGATTTGCTCCGAGCTGTTGCTGACACTCTCCACCCTGCAGAGGCTTCAGCACACTCGGGTTAGGGGGGAAGTTGCGTTTGTTTCTGAGAGTCTCACAGTCTTTAATGGATTTATCCTGACAACGGTGTGGCAAGAAGTGTTGTTTACCCCCAATTTACGTACAAGAGACTCTTCATTTAAGGGCCCTTGGACTTCAATGTCTGTACAGTTCTTGTCCAGAGCGGTCAGGAGGCAGAAGTCGGGCACTGTGCTGTGTCTGGGAAAGTCTGGACGCTATCTCAATTTTGATGCGTTCAAATGTCTTTTAAAAAAAATCTCATCCTAATATAAGGGCCAAACCTTACCAAGATCTGTGGCAAATCCCGGAGCTAAACTAAACTTTCCAAAGTTAATAGCCTAGCTGCTGAATTCAGCCATCCCCGCTGTGCCCAGGAGAGGCAGGAGTTAGTGCGTTAACCCTCCGAGGCATAGGGTGGAAAGATGATGACTTTGGCTTTCTGTATTTTCTCATGTGGTATGTTTGAACTTTTATTATTCATGTAGGACTAAGGGCAGATTTCTGCCTGCAGCGCTTCAACAAATCGGTCGTCTCGACATACCTGCACAAAACTTACCATGACAAAAGAAGTGCACAAAACCTCCTGCGCAGAGAAGGCACGACCAGCGTCGCCAGCTCTGTCCCCAAATGAGAGCTTTGCTCGTGACCTGGCAGGAGGAGTTGCTCAGGTTTGTCTTTTTCCTTCCAAGCTGGCATCATGCAGTGCAAAGTTTTTTTCTTCTCATTTCTCGGACCATTGGAAACAGTCCTCTCGCCTCCTGTTGCAGAACACTTGACTCGATCAGATACCAAGGCACTGCTTTGTGAAAACAGTATTTAATGCAATGACTAAACACAGAGTTAGTTACTGAGTAACTTCCCGGGAGCCCTTCTCTGTACTCCGGGAGTTACTGATCACAGTATGTGCTGGTGAAAAAAAAAAAAAATTAGGCTTAGGGATGGACTATTTGTGTACAGGACTTTGAAGAGGAGCCCGGATGGTTGCTCACAGAAAACCCTCAAACATGAGTTAAATTAATCACCAGTGAGCTGCATTCCAGAGGCTCCTGTGTTCTCCTCATGCACAGGAGATGTGGAGTTGAGATTTTCCCAACAAAATGGTCACCGTCCCCTCCTGCTCCTGCTGTTCCGTAAACCAGGGACAGATTCTGAACTCTCTGTGGTGGCTTTGGCACCGTCTGGCTGGAGAGTGTGGTGAAGCCAGGCAAAAGCCAAAGGCTGAATCTGCGTCCCATTGGAGAATAGTTTGCTCCTTGCCACCATGTGAAAACTGAACGTAGCCACAAGTGAGTGGATTATTTTTGTAGGAAACATGGAAGGAATCCCCAGTTTTCCCTTGAGAGATGATACATAAGAACAAATCAGAGAGCTGTTGCCAGCTGTTATCCAGTTGGCAGCTTAGTTTGAGGAAAAAAATAGTGGCATAAAATCGGCTTATTTTTTAAGCCCAGCTGGAAACTAGTAGGAATTCATCTCACCAGATAAGGACGTTATAAAATGTTAGTATCAGGCTCCATCGCATATATTTGGAGGCAGGAAAGAATTTATTGCAGAGGCTTGAGTTGATTCAGAGTCGCACAAAGTAGATGAAAGCCTCAATCTGTGTGCCTTCTGTGCTGTTTTATGAAGAAAACACTTTAAAAAAACCAAAAACAACCAAAAATATTTAAAAAACACCAAAAAACCTGCAGCATATAAAACATAGCTTCAGTGTTTCCTTGAACTGTATTAACTTTTATTGTACACCCCTGTTTCTCTCCCCCTCTGAAAGCAGCACGTAATCTTTTTAAGGAAATCTAACTGCTTTGTTGGATTAAATCTAACTACTTTCAGTTGGATTTAGTTACCTTTTGTCTAGTAGTGCTTCTCAGCTGCCCCAGAGCAAGGGCTCTTGGCCAGTGCGATATGACCCTGGGCTGGGGACAGCGAAGGACAAGGTGCGGCCGAGCAAAGGATGCTCTTCTGGTGATGCCATCCCGGTGAGATGCACGGGAGGGGAGGGCATTGGGTCCCGGTGGGGCAAGGGCCTCGCCTGCTCTCTCCACTGTGGCCTTGGCAGCATCTTCATGGAATTTTTCAGTTGTGCCCACGCAGGAGTCATGGCTGCTGCCCAACAGCCGGGCAGAAAAAGCACCATCGTTAATAATTGACTGGTGAGATAATGAAATAGCCGAGCCCGCTGTTTGCTTTTCTTCCTTTTCCACTGCCACCGTAACCCTATGCACGGCGGAATGTAACAAACCAAAGGGCAGTTTCCACCGGTGAGGCAGAGGGTTTGTGTATGAAAGTCACTTGTGCAGCTTTGATGCCGGTGCTGTGCGTGGAGCCGCCCGCTGCCTCCGAGACATCCTGGTCGCGTGGCGAGGCCAGGTGAGAGACTGGGGAGATCGCCTCCGATGCTGTGCGAGTTGCATTGAAAACACTTCAGATTTTGATGTTTACAATTTCTTTTCCACTGACTCTCAGATCTCTTCTGCAGAGCTGGAATGCGGACCCAAAGCATTAGCTTTTGTTTTCTAAAGAGAAAATTGGAGGTAAAAAATTTGCACTAACTATACTTACTGTGAACGTGCGTTCAGATCTCTAGAGGTAGCTAAGCCAAACGTCACTTCGGTGTGTGCGTATATATTTTAGACGGCTGTATCTGGTATATATTGTCTCCCTGTAATTCAACAGTTGCTGTGGTGCCTATCCGTGCATTTGCTTTATGCAAGCAAAGAATGAAAATAACATTCTGGTTACTCTGTGTTGCTCGAATCTTGTTTTGCTGTAAATCTGGTAGGAACGGACCCAGGCATGAGCTAGTGCAGGTGGCAAGAGAAGAGAGAGTAACGTTGGAAAACACAGTGTCGAAGTGTTATGTTTTCTATTGATCCTTTCTCCCCACCAAGGACTAACTTGGGTCTCTGGTTTCTTCCAGAGCATCTGCTGCCAAAGTCCATCTGCTCCCATCCAGAGGCACCCTTCTGTAACAGTTGGCAGGAAAACAGATGAAGGAGCAGGATATCTCTTGGAAAATATTAAAACCACATTTTGAAATGTTTAACCTAGGGTTGCAAGCAGCCTTAGGCACGTGTGATTACACAAGGCAGCCTGAACTTCAGGGCTTATCCTCTGTGTGTGCAAGATGACGTTTTTCATTGGGAAATGTGTGAATATAACCAAATAAGTGAACAAGGGCAGAATTTAATTTATACCAGAAAATTTATCTCTAAAATACTAAAATTATTAGCATCTTATAATGTGTAAGGGACCAGTCTCACACCTCTTGTGGACATGGACAGTCTAGTGTGTCACCTCTGGTCTGACCCTCAGTCTCATACAAGCGCAGGAGCTCTGCTCTGCCCTTGGGTGTGCAGATTGTTGTGTTTTTTTTTTTTTTTCAGAATAAATAAAATCTAGGTCCATGTTAAATAGAGGAGGTAAGAGGTCTGGCAGTTAGACTTTCTTACACAGAAGATAGTTACCTTGGTACAAATGCACGTAATGATCCTCCAGCATAGGCAGCGTTTAAGTGGCGAGGCTGATGATGAAGTGCAGGTTATGGATGACCGATTTGGGAGCTTGAAGGGAAAATTTCTGTAGAATGGATTAAATGTAGAAAGCCATATCTGAAAAAACTCACACCTTTCTATTTGGACAGGGACTAATAAGTGTTACAGCCAGGGAATCGCTTGGTCTCTTGATTATATGCTAACCAGGCAATCCTCTAAATGAAACTTCCATGTCTCTCTGAATTACTCGCCTGTTGCCAGAGGTTGAGTGACTGTCCTGGCGTTGGCTGCTTTGTTACAGTCTCTCTCACTATTGCACTAAGCGCTGCCTTTTCCCAGGATGAAATAAATTTATGCTTTCCCCTGTCTTTTTCCTCCAACATCTTCTGTCAATTTTGCAGCATGTCTGAATACTGTTTGCAGAGCAGGTGTTTAATTTCTGCCCGTGATTCCGAGTAGCTTGCACCCCACCGTTAAACCTGTACTAATATAACTAACAGATATTTCCGGATGAGTTTTAACTACTAATACAGTTTCTCATTGTTTGTTATGGAAACCAGTGATAACGATGTTTAGTGAGAGTAAGAATAAACGCTTGTGAATTCTGTCCAGATGAAAGATACGGGAAAATACTCGAATGCAATGCTTGCCAAAGGAATGGGCCAGTCTAGTATATTATATTTCTTGCATATATTTGGTGTTTTTCTTTTATTCCAGTGGAATGTTCTATAGTAACTGGGTATTACATTACTGTCTCCCTCAGCCCAAAGGCAGGCACGATTATGTTTAACATCTGGATGAGTTAGACTGAAAACAGACATCCTCTGGAAAGGGGTAGTTTCTGCTTCTTTTGTCAAAATAAGAAAGTTAAAAAGCTAGTGGCTTTCAAAATACCCAATTAACTAATATTAATTCATCATTCTTAATTCATCTATAAGAAAATGGAAGTGCTAATATTGTTTGCTAATTACATTTTAGACTGGCAATGGGCTATAAAAGATGGAAAAGTTACATGCTTTATTGAGGATAGTAAGTTATTAAAAAATTAATTTGTAGTTAGAAGTGCTTAGGAAGCAAGAGTGCTGGGTTCTGTTCTCATTGTAGGACTCTAAAATGATTTTATGGTAAGGCAAATAGTCCTACTGGTAGTGACAGTATACGATTAAAGTTTGTAAGATATACTCTGAGGTACAAGGAGATTGTTCTGTTAGATGACGCTCCATTGCCACATCTCTGCTTCCTTTCTCTCTTTTTCTATTTTTCTCGCATGCTCAGTCTCCTCCTCACCTATGTTCACCGTTATGAAGCTTTCCATTAGCACAAGCAGATTACTGTGCTCTCCTGTTGTCCAGGAGAGTCTGGGCGAGCCAGCTTGGCCATGCCATCCCTCCGCTCTGGGGAGATCTGGTAGGAGTCTCTGTCCAGCGTTTTGCGTGTAGGCAGTCCTTGGATGGGAATGATTTTGGGAATATAGCGAAGGGACTGTGAGTGTTTCTGTAGCCTTCATGAAGTTCGTAGTACACAGTCTAAGGCTCGCCAAGTTCAGCAGAAATCCTGTCATGACATCTAAGGAGCAGAGAATGAATTGTTTCATCCATCTTTATTACATCTAAAGGCCATAATCTAAATACATATACACACAGATATATTTATATACATAAATAATATATATAATCCCACTTGATTAAGCGCGAACTGGACGCTGCCCCTTACGCAGCCTGGTGCCTCTGGATCGATCTGGTCTAAAGCAGGAGCAGCAGCAGCAATGTTTGTTCTCATGGCAGTTTTGTCTGTGGAAAACATAATTACAGCACAGAGAAATTGGAGTCTACGGTCTCTTTCTGTCTGGGCCTCTTGGACTGTAATGACAGAGCCATCCATTAAGCTTCTGAGAATAGTTTTATGTTATAACGGAAGAAAGCATATATAGCTGCCAGAAAACCACTATTCTTCAAAAGATAAGGTGACTTTATGGCATTTCCCAGCCAGCCGACTCTCGCTCGTGAGTTTGAGTGAGAATTAGCTCTCCCGGAGCAATAATAAAAGCCCAGGAAAGGCAAATTCTGATGCATATAATGCTGTGAATGCATTTGGCTCGGCACGTGTGGCAGTTGCTGGAGCTGCCCCTTATAAGCACCTGGATTTTTCTAATTACAGGCTGTTAATAATGGACATATTTTAAAACTCTGTCTTGCACAGTTTACTGTTAGTTACTCTGGAGTCAAACCACAAGTCTGTGGAAGGAGATGAACTAGCAGCCCAGATTTCACCTATTTAGAGGCCAGTTTCTTTTCTTGTGGGCTTGACTTGATGCTGAGCTGTGGGAAGCTCAGTGCCATCAGTAGTAGGTCAGGGGGACTGTGAGAATTTTATTTTTCTCTGATGTTTGTGCTCATGTTGCAGCCCCATTCCTGGAAATCAAATCTCTTTTTCCTTGCTATCTGTTAAAATATGATGGCTTATCCATCAGGGAGAAAGCAGTCCTCTGAATGCGTCCTCATCTATTTGAGATTTCTTGCCTCTCGATTTGTACTGGGTCAAGTCAGGCGGGGGGCAGAAAGTAGTTTTCTGCCCTTAAAGAGCAGCCTTCTTCCTACCTAAACTTTTTGGGAGAGGAAGGAGAACAATGAAGGCTTTTTACTTTGAATTTTCTTCTGTGTTCTCTAGGATACTGGATAATAGATACTCATTCTAAAGGCATATGTCTAAAAATCAACAGTATCGTTAGGCTTTTTCTCTTTCTGAAATTTGGAGTTCTTTAGAATCTGTAATTCTTTAACGCTCTGAATATTTTGGAGTCTGTTCCTGTAGCCTGTAAAAGCAGTGTGGATGGTAAATTTATGGCATCAAATGAACTTGATTAGATTTTAAAAAGAAAAGGAAAGAAGGAAATTTTTGATGAAGTAAGAAGGGATGAAATGAAAATGATTGGAAAGAAATGCATATGTTTGGGACGAAGCTGTGATTTCTGGCAAAAGCATTTTTTGTGAAGTGCTTTCAGAGGTAGAAACAAAAATAAGTGTTTGGTGTTTAGTAGATTAGGGAGTAATGATGATGGAAGCCAAGAGAAATTTTTGAGGCTGAATAAGGGAAGTCAGGGAATTCAAGGACAATGGAGAAGTATGTGGCGGGTGACTGCTCTAATTAAAAGGTCAGGCTCTGTTGGGTGCTCAGAAAAGGTCTCTCACAGGGCTGTGAAGAATTGCCAAACCTGATCTTCCTCATTAAATCCTTGGCTAGAGATCGGACCATGGTTCTCGGGTCCAAAAGCATTTTATTTGGGCCACAGCTTTTCATCAGCCAAGTATGCATGTTACTGAAATGCCAAATGTTCGTGTCCAGCAGTGAGATGTCATCACTGTATGGGAAATGACTCCAGGGAAGGTGTACGATGGACCTGTTCTGGCATAGTGGCTCAAGCAAAGCTCCCACGCTAGTCAGCGGGAATCTCCTCCTTCTCTAGGGAGCTAGTTAGAGGTAGGTAAGGAAGTTTTGGAAGATTTCTACTCCCCCCNTATTGAGATGCATTATTATTTTCATCCTCCTCTAAATTACTCAAGACACTTTCATAGCTCCGGAAAGCCTTAAGTCTCTATCATTGGTTTTTAGTGGAAATGTTTATATTCCTCAAACTATGGTGAAATTTATTTCTGTGCACACAAGGCATAAACCTCATCTAAATCCCATTTAGGCTGTGTTTTGAGAATGTCTGACACTTTGACTTTCCCTGGCTCTCGATAGCAGGGTAGGTTTCCCACTGGGCCTATGTAAGCCAAACTTGAAAGTTTGTCCTTGGGTTTTGATATATGATATCCTTGGCAACCGTTAGCTACCTGCATGATAGTTCTGGAAATTGCACTAATTGAGAAATCTGGTATTTGGAGTCTTCAGAAATCTTTGCAAGAAAAATACAGATTAGCAGAATGTGTGTTTTCCAGTCATCTGAAGGGGATATCATCTGATACATTCTCTTATGTTGCCTTCCTGTTTGAAACCTAAAAAAATAAAATTTAAAAAAAAAAAGCTGAGAGGAACAGTGGCTTTCAGAGATGCTGGGCACGAAGATGATCATACAGCCACGCTTTCCTGAATGTGATATCCTTCCCCTTCTCTCGCCCTTTCAACAATCATGTGAAGGTGATGGAATTTGAAGACTTCAGACATTTGTCTGCAATTTCTGGGTATTTCACAGTCTGGTCAAAGGAGCAGCTCTTCCTGAGATGTGAGATATCTGGAAATGAGATACAGTCGCTGAGAATGCATCCACGTCGTGCGTGGATTTCTGGATTGGTGTGATCCCAGGATTTCTGTCCAGGGAGACCTGGATGGAGATCTGGGAACCTGTGCTAGATCAGCGACTGATGACCTACCGAAGGTGTCTGTGATAGCAGGGACTCTGTACTTGCCTTCCCTAGGATTTCGGACTCTCTAGGCTTCCCTGGGACAGCCAGGAAGATCGCCGGCTGAAGCGGGAGTCTCACAGATGATATTTTGGTAGCAATTAGATCTCGTGGTCTGTGAAACAGATGGGTCAGGTGCTGCGGACTGTGCAACTGATTGGAATCTGAAGAATTTCGGCTAATGTTTACATCAGGTGTTTACCCTTTGATAAGGAACAGGTCATTCACAAACATGTACATGACATAATATTGGTAGGTTGGTCACGGTGTTTGCTTTGCATTTCGCACACTTACAATTCTCGTTGCTTGGAGAACAGTTGCATATTGTAGTTTGATACGGATTAATAGCTGTGTTTTCCCCCTTTATTTCCATGGAGCCATTTGTTTAAAAAGGGCAGTTTTACAGAAGTAGATCTATGAAGCTTTCCACATGCCAACATGTTAGCGGGGCGTTGCCTTCGTCTCTGGAGTGTTTTGGAGGAGAAGTCCTGTTTGGTTTTCCAAAGTTACGATTCCTCACCCATAAACACCAACAGCCCAGTCTCAAAAGAAGGTTTGAACTCTGCTTGTGTTTATTAAGGAAAATGCTCCTTCTTGCTTCTCTGATGGAAAAATTGCATCGGTAAACTTTAGGGGAACTGCACAAGCATGCAAATGTACTGCGTGGCTGCGTTCAGTGGCAGGGGCTGTTTTTCCTGGGTTGTTGAGGATAAATCAGGCTTGATAAAGAAAATACGCGTGTTTCAGATGGATGACGCTTTGGGCAAGCATTGTATATAACTGCAGGTGAGTTACGGATTAATTAGCAGCACCTAATACAATCTAAATGAGGTCAAACAAGAACAAACTGTAAATAGAAGAAAGCTTGCCCTTAAAAGACGGGTAACTTGTTAGCTGACTGCAGTCTAGAGTTGCTGATTTATCCCTGTACAGAGTTAATTTGCCAGAGACATGAGGCTTTCACCTACTAAGTTGGTTGCAAGGAATTCAAGATTGTGCAATACAAACCACCTTTCCCTAGAATTAAGAGGTTGAGGTGGTGACTGGTATTTTAACAGCGGTCTGCGAGGGACTGGAGACTTCAGCAGGACTCGAACCTGCACTGAATGCTCAGGGGCTGGCTTGGATAAGCGTCCGGGTGAAGAAGTTTTAATGCAAGCACTGGTACCCGAGCTGAGAAAACGTACAGCATGGGCTGTAACAGTGTGGATTTCCTGGCACTGCCTTGCCACTACTGTTTTTTTTTCTGTTATTATTATGGTGGAAACTTGGAACAAATCTTGTTTTGAAACATAAGACATCGTTATCTTAGCCCAGAGACAGCCCAGCCTAGTGTACACCACGTCATGTGTCATCTGGGTTTTGTTCTTCCTCGGCCATCAGCCTGCTGTGAAGCACTGGCCAAGTCCCGTTCCTACGGAGACCCTGTTGGACCTCAGTAGGTTGTTAGGGGCTTTGTTTCTTCCTTGGGCATGCAGTGACACACCGTTAATGCGCTTCCCTTCATCTTCCGGTGTTCTTGGTTCTGATATACTTTTAATCTAACGTTTTTCTTTTTGCTTACAGAGGTTTACAAAGAAAATATTGCGAGCGTGTCTGGAATGTGCACGTTGTATTACAGCCTTGCCAGGGCATTTCTAATACCCAGAGACAGTGTAGTCCATGAGGGTGCTCTACCACCTACCAGCTGAGAAGAATAATAACATCATTGTTAATGTCAGTTTTAAGTACATTAATGGTTTTCTTTTCCATGTGAAAGAGAAGGTGGTTTTCACATAGCTCGTTAAACACATTGAGATCAATGGTTCTGCTTCCAGCATTTAGGAGATGTCTTCCCCAAAAGAAATATGGCAGTTTTTCCCTAAGATGTATTTCAGTATCGTATTATTTAAATTTTAGCAGAGACTTCTGGAGAACAGTATGTTACTTCAGTTCTTAAAATTTTTCAGTCACTTCAAGGATGTGAAATTGCAAACTTGGTCTTAAGCAAAACAGATATGCAAAATGCGAGCCATGGCAGGAGCAGGACCAGAGGGCACCCAGTGCGCGGGGAAGTCCTCTTGCTTGTCTGGCACCTCTCCGTGGAGCAGAAGGAAGGGCTGCAGGTAGCTTTGGACAGGCAACGGGAGAGACTGCACAGGAGGAGCAGACAGAGGAGGAATGTCTGAGCTGCAGTGTCCCTCTGCACCTGGTGCAAACAGGGACTCAGTGCTTGCTGCTGCTGTTTCCAAGTCAGATGTTCTCACCTCGGTCTTCTAAGATACTGAAATTATATTTCCTATTATTTCTGGTATCATCATAAAAACCTGAGGCAAACGTTCTTCGCTCTGTTGCCAACCTCACTGTGAATCATGTACGGGTAGCTTGAAATAGTGGGGGAAAAGAGGTCTTGAAATGCTGCTATAGGAAAACCAAGAGGGTAATTTCATTGATATACATAAACCAAAGCACAACTGTTATTTAAATTCTGCACATAGCTGTGAAAAGTTAGAGCCAAATTCTTGTTGTAGATCAGGGTAGCTCTATTAACTTCAGTGGAACAGTGCCAGCACATCCCAGACAAAGACTTGGCTCGGCCTATTAATAGCAACAGTCGAGTAATGGAGCTGCTTGGAGAAGTTCCACTGGAACAAAATTTTGATTAAAAAAACTGGAGATAAGAATGACAGAGGAATCTGCCTTCTGGTTCTCTTGTGGAATGTGGCTCCCATGGGGTTTGATCCTGTGTACCTCCCAGCACCCCCAGATACCACCGAGCTCGCACTGCTCAGCAAGACCCAGCAGTCGCTGCGGTGGTCCGGGTGCTCAGGTGCGGTCTGTTCCTTTAGATAATGTAACGGCGGTGTGATAGCAACTGTGGTACAGTCTGATTCTGCGTTTAGTGTCAGTACAATCATTCCATCGGCTGCTTTTCTTTCTCTGTAGCTTCAGAAAATCCAAGGTTTTCCTTTCACCAGTTATCTAAGGTTTTTTTTTTTTTTTTCTTTAAATTCTTCAATACACCAGGTGAAAAGGATGGGGAATGTCGTCATCAGCCATTGATGCTTCGTGTTTCCTGTGTGACCCTGTTATTCAGGGATAGACAATTGAAGTTCACAGCTGCATTTTAGATCATCTCTAAAGAGAGAGAGAACTTCTCCAGGTGTCCTTGAGTCGGTTTCTTACTGAAATTTCACAAAAAGCCCGGCAGAAATTCCCACTGTGTGGTGTTATGCTGTTTTCATTTCCCAGAAACTAGTTAATTTATTTACTGTGCCCCACCAGTCTGAGTTCCTTTTATAGATTAACTTGTGTATTTTGGCTCCTATCCATCTCTTCCTTTGGCTCAAAATGAATGATACCAGGACTGTCTTTGAAACAAGGCAGGAATGGGAAGGTTTTTGATTAAACAGCAACATCACCCCTGAAACTCTCTCTCTCTGCCAGCTTTATGAGGTCCCGCTGCAGAAGCACAGTATTGGGGATGGCAGATTACAGACTGGTGAGTTCAGCCTTTTTGAAGAAAACAGACGTGTAATATTCTGGTAGGATTTGGAAACAGTTTGCATCTCCTCAGAAGATGTGTCACATGGAGCAGCTTGTCACCAAAGGTTTTCAAGACTGTTTGTTTGCTTTCTCTTAATAACTAATCAGTCTTTAGAACTGATTTAAATGAGAATTACTAAACAAGGTCGCTGGCTAGTAACTGTCTGGCTTGTGAGGTTCAGCCTTTTCTTAGGGGTTCATATTACCTGTGAGCATGTCTGAGGGGTTTGAAGCTGATAGAGGTGGTTGAGGGGGTCACACTGGTAGAGCGTGACCACCTCCTGTGTGTCTTCTGTTGGCCTATTAAGCCGGCTGCTTGTAGAGACCTCATTTGTTAAACCAAACCTGCATGCATCATGTGTAACTATCAGAGTAAATGTCAAGTGCTGCTAATAAACGCAGGCTGTTTTGTAGACTCTGCAAAAATTGTGTATTTGTTGTACGTGAACTCCAAGCTGGTGCTTTTTACTAGAAGTACATTTGCTACGTTTGCAGGGGAGTTCTTAGCATCAGTCATAAAAATATTTGGCTGTCTTAAAATCTATGATTTGTTACTGACAGCAGAATCTCTCATCGAGATGCTCTATCAATGTCTCACCAAGCCACTTTCTACAAGCCTGTGGGAAAGGTTTTCCAAGATGTGTATTTTTGAGCATGGATGGAATGGCACGGAAGCTCACTTAAACAACAAACCAGTTTCATCATGTTCATGATATAAAGTATGATTTGGTTCTTGTTTCTCTGAGAAACAATAGAAGCCTTTAAGGAGGGGGGAGAAGGCTGATAAGACTGATTATAATCATGATTTCTTCCTAACTGATAATTCTTCTGGGTTAATCTGTGCAGTGCTTGTTCGGTACAGTTGTCCATGGGGCACTGACATGTCCAACATGTCCATGTGTTCATACTTCTGTGTGAGATTTTCTGAAAGGAAACGTGGAGGTGCTGGTGGGGTCTGGGGCACACTTTGTGTAATGTCATTGCAGTCATGTAGTTGCAAACCCCCATGCTGTTTAGGTCAGGGCTGCATCCATCTGAATGAGAGCTAGGCACCGATCCACGGCTGTGAGCATTTTTGGAAGCACAACTCTAAGTCACTTTGAAACTTCAGCCAGCCAGGTGCATGTTGTATTTAAGCACCTCCAGGATTAGGCAGCATCTGAGCTGGGATTTTCAACCTCTCAGATTTATTTCTAGGCAGATTCAGAAACTAGTTTTGATTCTGGCCCTTGATATTTTGCAATCATAATGAGAGGGCATCTCCTAATTGTATTTATGGTCTTTTGGATTTAATGAAGATCTAGAGAACTCTTGTTATTAAAGAGTTAGTTGCTCTGTTTGTGATAGAGGAAATGATCATTCCAAGAGCCTGATAATTACCGAAGCCAGAAATTTACTCCTAGCTACTCTGAACACTATTTTTAAGTTCTCACCTCGAGCATGTGTGCGATGCTCCTTGCCCAATCTCCCCAACTGCAGTCAGAATCCTCCCACTGAGTCTTCTTCACATGTTTCTCTTTCTTTTTAGGATCCTCTAGATATTATTGGAATGTGACTACAGAGAAAAATGTGCTTTTCCAGCAACTTGGTTGTGGACATTTAATCAGACTCTGATTTCTGGAAATGCTACAACATGGCTTCATCTGGGAATGAGATAGAAAGATGGACTCACAGGCAAGGTGGCAGAATTGGAGAGCTGGTAAAGCCTGGGATCCCTCCTGAAAATGGTAATCATCTTTCACCAGTGAAGTCAATTGGCAGTGTAGATCATCTCTTGCACCTCCCTGGAAGAGTAGACTCTGCTTACAGCTCTTTCTCAGGGGGATCGAATGTTCCAGAGTATCCCACCCCATCGTGCTATGGTGAAAACTTCTGTTTGCCTCCAGAGCAGGTACCGTACATGGACTCGGAGTATGTAAGAGGTATTTATAATCTCAGTGCAGCAAACTCTGACCTCAGATGCCTGCATCCATACAAGGCACCAGAGTTGAGCATCCAGAACAACTCTCACAGCACCAGTCAGAACACGGAACGCTGTGGAAGCACTCCTACCCGGGGGACTTTAAATCAGGGACTGCTGCCTCGGGCTGCACCTCCACCTTCTCCTCCCATGCGACTCGACAGCTATAAAGTCACTAGACACCTTGAAAACTCAAGAGGGAGACACAGCTCTGGAAGTTGCAGTGACTGCAGTGTGCAGCCAGCTCCATGCATGCAGGACAATCACCCAGCAGATAGGGATGTACCGTGGAGTCAACACAGGGATGAAATTACTGAGCAAGATACAGTGGCTGCTAGGAGGAAGACTCTGGAAAACAAGGGCCTTTCTTCTTCTGATTCTACAAATGAGGTATCTATACCAAAAATTCAGGGGTTAAAGACAGAGGAAAATGGAGAGTGGTGCCCATCCCAACAACCTATGAAGAGAAGCAATCCGCACATTTTCAGCAGACCTTCTTCATTCATTTTTCAAGAATATTTAAAGACTGACTCTGTGGCTGATGTCCCTAAAATACTTTCTGCTTATAATTCAGTTCATGCTTATAAAACTCCTGAAGAGATGAACTCCAGGTCCTATAACCCAGTGCATGCCAACCCTAGCACTGTTAATGATACACAAGAAGACAAACCGTATCCCTGCAGCGTACGTAAGCCAACTTTCAGAGAAACAGATCTGCCAAGCGCAGTGCCAGAACCCAGCCAACAGTGCCCGCTCCGTGCCGAGTTGCATTCAGACTTGGATCAAGATGTGTTTGAGGACAGTTGTGATCTAAAGTATATGGAGGATGCTCTTCTAATTAAAAACGCTTCCAGGAAGCTGAGCAGTTGTACAGACGAAAATCAGTGCTATGACTCTGAAGGAAAAATTGGGAGCGATGTTAGGGAACCACTCCTGAATCAGCAAGCCAAAATGCAGAGATCATCACTGTCCTGCAGCTGCGATAGTGTAGAAGCAGAGCACCCTTGCTGTGAGGAGTCGGATCAGGGAAATAAGCAATGCTATGACGATGCTAACCAAATGTCTTTTTTCAGACCAAAGGAAGATTCCACATCTCAGTTTTCACATGAAGTCAAGAAAGAAAACCAGGCTAATAACAGCGGTCCTGACCCTAGCATGCATCTAGAAGAAGAGGAACCTCCTGTTCAGAAATACCAACCTGAATTTCAAAAACAGCTCTTAAGACTGTTTCGGGATGATCTTGCTGGTGAACAAATAACCAGGCAGACGACTCCCATGCTTTACTATCTTTCTGGGGGGAAAACTGCCAATATCCTGCACCACAACAAGCTTGCCCAACGTCAGGAGGACTCAAGGAGCTCACCAAAGGAATTTCCAGCAAGCAGCTACTCTGCCTCAGCACAATGTCTGGAGATACAAAGGGAAAGCAATCATCTTCAAAGGATCAACCACCACCATCAGTGCAGTGCTGATGATCTCCCACTCGAGACTGAAGATCTCATTCTCGGGAGTCCTGCTTCATCCACGGATGAGAGTTTCAAGAACGACTATAGAGAGAAACTTAAAGTGGCTCAGAAAAAGGTTCTGAGAGAAACCTCCTTTAAAAGAAAAGACTTACAGATGAGTTTGCCCATTAGACTCAGACAGAAACCCTCTAAAAGGCCTTCAATTGAACACCTTAGGTCTCTCTCATTATCCGGTGCGAGTGAGGATGCCAAGCCTGTTCCTTGTTCCCCTTCTTATCTAGAATCCTTGGAAAGTTTCAATAGAGATGAAGAAATTAAGAGGCCACAAACAGGTCGAATAGGGGGAAGGAAAAGGGTAACAAAGGAGCAAAAGAAACTGTGTTATTCTGAACCTGAGAAACTCGATCAGCTGGCAGATAAGGATGTATCATGGAGTCAAGTCAGGGATGAAATCACTGAGCAAGATACAGCGGCAGCTAGGAGAAAGACTCTGGAGAACAGAGGGAGGGCACTTTCCAGTTCAGGTATCTCCAGGATGGAGCTGAAACAAATCCAGCATACTGCACTTATCGAATACATGGAACGAAAGATTAATCAAAGACCAGGTAGTTCACAACACCTCCCGCTGCATAAGCCGCCGCTGCAGAGGAGGCTGTCGCATCCCAAATGGCCTCCTGGCAAGGTTTCCGATCCAAGCGGGAGCAGGAAGGTGCAAAACAATGAGGTTTTCTGCCAAGCTTTCTCTAAAGAAAAATCGCCAGATGTTTTTCCTCCTTTGGCTTTTGTTCCCCCGCTGAGCGTGACCAGCAGGTGCCATCCCAGCTCTGATGCTGCTGGCGCAGCGACCTTGAAGCACGGCCCCTCTCCCAGCGAAGCGGACGGGAGCTGCACCGGCAAGTGTGCGTCCGCTGAGAGTCTCCTGCAGGCAGATGCTCCTGCATCTGGGAGAGCTCGCGAGAGATCAAAATCGACTCCTCCTTCCACACAGGTAAGAAAGATATTAAGATAGTAATTATTGTTTGAGTCCAACTTATGACTGTCTACCTGTTTTAGAGAACTGTGGGACTACTCACATGAAAAACTGCTGAACATCATGAATGAGGAATTAAGACTTGATTTATTTTTTTTTTTAAGCAGCAATAGAGAGATGATAGATGCAAAGGAGAAGCCACATTTGCTTAATGTGGTTTAATATAGGAGATGCTTGTAGCTGTTTGAAAGCAAAATGCATGCCCTGCTTTGCAGTGTACAGGAGAAATAATCTGGGGGGATTTTGGGAGAAGTGCTACCAATTTTAACGCGTTAAATGTTTATGAGGAATGATAACAATTCATCATTCCTGAAAGTGTTTTGTAAGAAAGTGTTGCAGACAAACAGTTTCTTTAATGTGAAAAGTTAGAGGAGAATTGCATAAGGATGGAAACTTCCTAACAGCTGACTGAAACACATATTTGGTCTGGGCAGTGTCATTTGTTGTCACGCAGCAAGCGCGCAGGTAAAGGCAGGGAGGAAGAGGAGTGCCTGCTTCAAGGGACACGCTGCGCAAGTGCCGTAGGCTCTGCTCGAGGGCCGGACAACGCCGGACGTGTGAGGGTCCCTTCCAGAGCTACAGAGGGGTGTGCCTGGGGTCTGGCACGCGGGAGGCGCGTTTGCTGTGTGCAGGATGACGCTGTTTGTTTTTCGGCAGTCACTCTTGTTAACTACGGCAACTTCATTAGAGCACTATCCCAGAAAAGGTGATTATAGAGAGCTTTTTATAACTGACCAACCTTTTTGGCTCCTGAATCTGAAGGACAGTAGCTGTCAATATTGTTGTCAAGGAGAATAAAGAAGATAAAAGGGGCAGAGAGACAAATAATCTACTATACTACTGAAATTACCCAACTGAAGAGGCTGACAAAGCACTGCTGCCTACTTTCCGAATTGTTATGAGAGCCAACGAGAGTACATATTTTGTTGCTAGCTGTTCTTTGGTTTTCTAGGAAAAAGAGGTAGATGCTACCTAGGAAGAGCATAATAGCAATTTCATTAATAAAAGGAGATAGGCAAACTCAAAAATAAAAACCTTGGTGAACCTACTCGGATATCTACTGTTGGCTTCTGTTTCTGGGGATAACAAAAATGGGAGTAAAATTGAACAGCTGCCTAGTCTGAAAATGCTGGTTGTCCCAGTGTGCTCTTTTCATTTGCAGGACACTTACAGATGTGCCGGCGGTGCAGCGGCACCGTCTCGGCGCTGCGAGAGCTGTCTCGGCACCCCCAGGTAAGGCTGCGAAGGCTGTGCCTAGGTAGAACCTATGTCCAAGATGTGTGAACTGCAACGGCAGCCGTGGTTGTCTGCTTCTGTCCTTGTGTCTTGGGATCCTTCGTTGTCCATATGGGAATGTTCACCCGCTACACTATTTGTTTCATTTTGGGGCAGTCTTTAAAATCATTTCTACTGTGTGGAGCAAAAGTGGAAAATGCAGAGTGTACCTGAGCTGCTCTCCCTGCGGCAGCCGCTCTTCTTCAGATGTCTGAGATCACAGCTCCCTCATCTGAGCTCCGGCAAAAACAGCACCCGCAACAGCTCGGATATGCCCAGTCTTGAAAAATATGTATCATCAGAGTGGTGTAATAGGGGCTTTTGGTGTGGTTTTTTATAAAGGAAAAATATTGTGCCGTTTACACATAGCTAACTGGAAAGTTTGTATGTTAACTCTCGATACTTGTTTTGCTTGTTTGAGGAGCATCAGGGGAGAAAAAGATCTGAACTTTGTCTCATCAAGGCAGTGACACTTGTGTAGTAATAGAATTTCCACTGTTTCAGTCATTCAAAAAGATCCAAAGAGTTTCTGGAGGCTTGATTATCTTAGGGAGAAAAAAGGTATTTTTAGTAAGATTTCGATGTTTTTCTTAGATTTCCTAGTTTAGCTAAGAGGCCTAGCAGGTCAGCACGAACATCGCTGGACAGAAAAGGAACATCAGACACGTATTTGATCATAGCTCTATAATACATACTAAGTAATGAAAAGAGCGGAAACCCAGAACTGGTTTCGTTAGTAATTAATTTAGATGATCATCTTTGGGAAAGAGCTGTAAGTACAGGTTTCATTCTGTTATAGTGGTATCTCATTTTTTCCTCTTTGTTTTCCTCCACAAGAAAGTGCTGTTGAGCTGTGGTAGAAAATCTGAACTAGACTGGGCATGCTTGCAGTATTAATTACTCAAATAAAAGTTCCAGCCGGGACCAGCAGGAAGAGCAAGCTGTGAGCATTACCCACACCAATAGTGTCCGTAGGTTAGTGGAAAAAAGCTTGAGAACATTATTGTGCATATTTTGCATTCATTCAATTACACAATGTAATTTTGAGGTAGTTTTCACTGATATTATCCATTTTCTGTGATAACTGCTGCAGATAGTGTGTTTACCCTGCAAGCTGGTCCTACCCCTGCCATTGCAATGAGGCCTGAGAATGAGTAAGAATAAGGCCCAGCAATGTTTGCAGTGATTTTCTTGGGTGTCTCTGTATCTCTTCTTTTCATCATCTGTCACTCCATAAACGTTTGTCAATCCACAATCGCAACATTGCATCATCATCACATTAATTTAGGTATCGCAGTACAACCTCACGTTGCGATGCTGTGGTGTTTTGCAGGGGTATTTCTAGCACCTTTTTGATGGAAGGGCTTTACCAGCATTAAGGGCGTCACTAAATCACCAGAACCAGGTGGTTCAAGTCAAGGTCAAATGAGGTTTTTATTTTTAATTGCAGTGAAAAGGTGCACATAAGATAGAGATAAGATATCTCTAGGTGACATTGTTAGTCATTATCTAGTACGAGCTATGATTAAATTTCCCTTTGCCGAGCTGACTTCATTTCTTTGATGGAAAGCTAAAGTGACTGTGTTAAAGCTGCAAAGCAGAGCTGGAAGAAGGGAAACTAGGAGAGAAGATGGAATTTCAGAAACAGCAAGAATTTCATTGCTGAGCCACAGCACAGCTCAGTGTGGCCACATGAAAAGCTTTGTATCTCGTCAGCGCCTGCTCGAGCTGGGTAAGCACAGCCCAGCTGCAGACCAGCCACGCTCTCCGCAGAGCCCCACACCTGCGTCAGGAGACCTGCCCAGGCAGGCAACGGCTGGCGATAGTGTTGGGCTCGTGGGATTAAATATAATAGCCCAAGCATGCGGAAGCTTTCCTAGCACAATGCAGTCTGCTGGTATTTTCTTAAAGCTAGAAACTATTCTCTGTGTGTGTACCTTCACTGGGGGTACTGCAGTCTCCACTGCTGGACATCAAGTCTCTTCATCGCTCTCCAGTCTCTTTCAGGAAAAGAAAATGCTTGCCTTCCTAGCTCCACATATGGCTTAGGAAAGACTCCCACCATCCATGGAGACAGGGTTACCTAATCCCTTTAGGGGAGGGAAGGACCGATTGCTGCGTTGCTTTTATATGTGACCTTAGAGAAAGAGCTAAACAAAGGTGGACAAAACCTGCAGTGAACTCTCCATGCCTGTTTTGAGGGAGAAAATTTTTGCTTTGCGCCTACAACTTTGAAGCTCATCTGTCAGGTTAACATCATTAAATTGGGGCTTATAAATCTTCCTTCTGTCTAATCCTAATCCCTCTAGCTTTCCTCTCTACTGTCCCCTCATAATCCTGTTAGGTTATGAAACATTTTGATAGAGGGAAAAATAGGTTTGTTCATTCAGTCATGATTAATACAGCACTATTTATACAGGTGCACCAACTATTTTCACAGGCAGTTACATGGATGTATACAGGAACATCAGTGATTGCAGATGATGGGCTATGCATATTCCAATCATCTTCTGTTCAACAGTGCCCCTGT
The DNA here is from genome assembly GCA_013401315.1 of Balaeniceps rex. Taxonomy (NCBI): domain Eukaryota; kingdom Metazoa; phylum Chordata; class Aves; order Pelecaniformes; family Balaenicipitidae; genus Balaeniceps; species Balaeniceps rex. The sequence continues at coordinate 186,793 of VYZW01033285.1, forward strand.
ATTCTTGCGAATTCTGGTCCAGTGCGATGTTTTAGGGCACTCTTTACCACGGGTTTATTTCAGAAAACTTTTATGTTGGTCATAATTAGAACATGAGAAATTTAATGGGGATTCAAACGATGTGGAGTGGTGCAGCTGGACGTTTTACATACTCCCTTTATTAATTCTAAACAAAATTAATGGGTATTATGGAATCTGAATTTGAAAAACTTTAATAAAAAGAGGAAGCTGGAAAGATAGTGACAATTACCTGTAGCTGCTTAAACAGTCTGCAATAATATCTATTGTAGAGGAAGTGTCTGAAACAAAAGGAAGTGTCTTCTTTCTTACAGTTTCCATGATCCTGAGGAAGATGGATGTAAGAACCATGAATGTAAAGACAGTGGCGTGACTGGACATGCGTGTTGTCAGGATACTAAGCAGCTGACTCCCGAAACCTCTATTCCTATCCCAAGAAGCAGAAGCAAGGAAGATGCTCAGCTGGAGGAGGGGTGCAGAACAAAATCTGTGAATGGCAATGCTTTAATAAAGTGTCCAGAGCAGCAGCCTGCAGCTTCTCCAGAGCAAGTAATGCACTGCCACGCAGCGCCAGCTCAGCCTCACCAAGGAGACAAAAATACAGCCAAAGGTTTAGTTGCAAAGGAAACATCTGTGCACAATAGCCAAGACGATATTCTCCCCGAGAGAGAGACAAATCTGCCCAAAAGGAGACTGCGGGCTCCTGAAGACCAGCGATACCAAGAACTTGCTATGGAGATCATTGCCAAAGACAGTTCTCTGGTTGATATTCTCATGCCTCATCCCGTTAGAAAAACTGCTCTAGACCTGATGAAGGGTCTTTTTCCTGTTAACATTCCCATGCTGGATAAATCACACAGAAAAAAGGGAGACGGGCAGCGTGCGCAGGAGAATGAGTAAGTATACAAAACCAATTATCTAGTATTTTAAGCTATTTCAGTGAATGAATATCATGTATATGCTAGTGGTAAGATGACTTGAGCATATTTTTTAAAATTTTTGTTTTATTAGCAAAATATTTTAGCTTTCTGATTTACATATCAAGAAATATCTGAGACTGTGGGTATATGACGGAAGAAATGTGGTTCAATGATACCTTATTAAAAGGGTCTGTGACAAACCTGGGCTGCAAATCTTTTGCTGTGTATCTTTTAAAAACTTAGAAAAATTGCTGCTGTGAGAAAAGAGGAGAGTGATTCTGAAGTCAAGGTGGATAAAACCACGAACACGATGTTTGTGAACAAAACGTCAGTGTTTGCCACAAGTATTTATTTTCTGTCCAATAGCAGGAAAAGTCGTAAAGATGCAACAGAAGAATGTCCTGTATCCGAACACGATGCCAAGCAAAGGAGCGAAGATCCTACCTCTAAGGGAAACCAAATCCTGAACCGGAGCAGAGACAGCACAAACGACCTAGATGACATCACGTCTAAGAAAGTAGGTAGATGGCCATCAGAGGAGCCGCCGTTTCTTCACCATGACAAAGAAGTTGTTATTAATGTCACAGATATTACTGTGGATATTTTTATTCACTACTTTTATTCCAATGATAATGTTTCACAGGTATAACTTCGAATCCATTTTTTCCAGTAGGTGAAGTCCTGGCAAATTGGCATATTGATCATAAATGGTGATAATTAAATCCTGCCTGGTTTGATTCAGATCTCCTCCCACATACGTCTCTTCAGCCGGTCATCGGGAATGGCTGTATCTGGAACAAGCACGCAGGGTTGGTTATACATTCCCTTGCAAGGCCAGCAGCTGACTCGCAATTTAACACTCAAACCTGGTCTCAAAATCTGTAAAATTCATTACAACTGGCAGCCTAAATGAGAAGTATTTTTTACTCTGAGCAAGCTGGCAGCAGTGTCTGTACACTACAGTGCCCTATTAATCTCCATACGTGCAGGGAGTAGAGGTAGCTTGGGTATAGCTGGACTACAACAGAAATACGGCAGCTTGGAAGGGCAATACGTAGCTTTGAAGAATTAGATAATTTTTTTTTCCTGTAGAAACGTGGCCATGCTCCATCCCAGGTAATGACAATCTGCCTTCCTGAAACGCCTCCCGCTGTGCATGTGGTAATATTTTTCGTTACCCACTGTCTAACTGCTGCTCCTGTTCACGGTGACGTTGGCTGATTTCCAAAAAAGCTGATAGGGTTCTTCTCCCGCTCTGGTCTCGGGGCCTTTTTCCATATCAACATTTCTGTATCAAACAGCCGCCTCCGCTTGCTGCACTACCCAGGCGCTGTGCCTTGCTTGAATCACCCGTGGAACTGACTTTTTCTGTGCATATTATAAATGAAATTCCAGTCAGTTCTTGTAAAGCTTGGTAATAGAGCTGTGACTTCATGCTCATGTCTTAGAGCATAACCATGTGTAATCATGTTGTAATCTTTATTGCAGTTCACTTCTGACCGATTGGAAGCTCTCTGAGCTAGGGATTATATCACCACTTAAGGCGATTACTGGTAATTTGCTTTTCAGAGTTTGAAAATTAAGAACAGCTTAGAAAAATCTTTCTTTTTTTTTTTTTTTTTCTTTTTCTTTCCCAGGGCTTAAAATTATTTTAAAAGTCTAAAATTTGGCAAAGACAACGTGAGGAAAATCCGTTCGCTAGAAATGATATGGATTCTCTTTGGCAATAACAGCTTTCTATGATTTTTCTTCCCCCCCCCCCCCCCCCCNCGGTCAAAGCTGCAGACCCTGTGGGAGGAAAGGGAGCTCGTCCTCTCGGAAGCCAGGGAGTGCGCCGAGCGAGGCGAGGAGCTGGAGGCAATGGTGCAGGACGTCTGCAAGCCCAATGAGTTTGAGCGCTACATGATGTTCATCGGTGACCTGGAGAAGGTTGTGAGCCTCTTGCTCTGCTTGTCCAGCCGCCTTGCCCGAGTCCAAAATGCCATGAGGAGGATCGATGGCAATACAGATGCTGAGGAGAAGGTGAGTGACAAGCGAGCAGGGTATTTAATTTGTTTTGTTAACTCTTTTCCAGGGGGGGCTGTGCTTGCCTCATTTTTCTGACAGCTCTAAACAAAAGCTGTAAATTACACACGAATCCCAACCAGCTGTTGCCCAGGCAGTGTTCAGTGCCACGCGACGGGCTGTGTCTCCACGGCCGAAGCAGAGCGGACCTCTGGGGTGGACCAGAGGCTCGGTGCTGGAGAACAGAAGTGCGGAGTGAGCTCTGCAGCTGGGTGCTGGCTTCAGAGGGCTTTTTGTTGTGTTGTTTGGGGTTTTGTTTTTTCCCCCCCCACTGGTAATTTCAATGCGGTAATTACTGCCTTTGAAATTGTATTTCACTTAATGGGCTTGTCTTAACTATAGCGAGCAGGAAGATGTGGTCGTAACTTGAGAAAAAATTCCCTGTAGGTTAACATAACTAGGAAAATTAGGAATTGTCTCATGTCACCAGGAAGTCTTTTCAAGTCTGAAAAGTCTCTTTTTTGCTAGAGGAGACAAGCCCAATTTATCCCAGGAATGTGCTTTCCTGCTGTCCTTATTGCTTTTAGGCATGTTTTTAACAATACAATACCTGCTGTTGTCTCTCATTTGGAAATTAGAAAAGCGCAGAGTTAGAAAAGCTGGGATTTCCTGGAGCTGTGCTGCTGCTGTAGCTCTGGAGGTTTATCGTAGTTCACAGGCAGAAGGGCACCACGAGAGTCCTGCCATGTGGTGTGATACGGAGAATCAGGATCTACCCATTCCAAAATGTCAGTTGTGTTAACATTAATAATTTTGAGCAGTATTTCACACTGACTTTGGCCAACAGACTTTGATTGGTAAATGGCTGCTGTTTCTTTAGTGTTACGTTTATACTCTTCGTAGTAAATACGTGAAAATAATTTATTCAAGAACCTGAATAACATGCTCCATAAAGACTTGGTTACGTGCCAGCATTTTTACAACCATCTCCCAGTCACTGCAGTTGCCCCAATGTTAGCAAACCAGCAGTCTTAATCTTTGACACCATTAGGGTGTCGATGGTGACCATTGCTCTGTGGTATATTTATGGACACGGTCCTGAAACTGGGCATTTTCCAGCAGTGCTATCCCTGTGAAAATCATTACAGCTGAAAGAGAATTAGCTAAAATGTGAAAGGTATTAAAATCCTGTAGAAACAGGCAAGGCTTGATTCTCATGGGTTTGTTATAAAGAAACCTTTGATGAACAGTTACTGTCCGCATCAAAGTTACTTTATCGCATGTACCTTTTAATAGAAGTCACGCTGCCTTTTTGATACGACATTGGCACTCTGGCCAGATGCAACTCGCAAAATACAAAGATATGTCCCTTAAAGAGCTTCTAAATGAATGAAGACAGATACAGGATACTTTAAAGTTACCAGATTGTTAAGTATATTGATTTTTTTCCTGAGGGCACCATGGAAGAAATGAGCCTTGATGGGGTTTACTGGGTGTCTTTACCTTTCAAGCCACAAGAATGAGTAATTCAGTCAAGAAAAAACTCATGTGGAACACAAAGCCCACAAGAGGAAGTAATTAAACTAAATTGACTGTGGCTTCCAAATGAAGATCTAGAGTCTGCCAGGAACGATGAGTTTTCATAGTGTGCTGCTTTGTTTTTTCGTCCTATTAGCAATCGCTGAACGAACGGCACAAGCTCTTGTCTAGACAGCGGGAAGATGCAAAAGACCTGAAAGAGAATCTAGATCGTAGGGAGAGAGTAGTCTCTGGTATCCTTGCCAAATACCTGACTGATCAGCAGCTCCAGGACTACCGACGCTTTGTTCAAGTCAAGACCTCCTTGCTGATTGAACAGAAGGACCTGGAAGAGCAGATTAAATTTTTCGAAGAACAATTAGAAAATCTTGAGAAAAGCATCCCCCTCTAATACCCACCAACAGGCCATCCGTTTTTACACATCGTCATTTGTGACGTTTCCCTGGAAATCCACAGGCGCTCGCTGCACTGGGCTCGGTTTGGTGAACTCTTGCAATCCTGTTGGTGCCACAGTATTGACAAGTGCTTAGATGTGCTGGGGGTGCTCTAGGCACGCGCTGGACGTGCCTCCCTCTTTGGATGGGCCAACTGACAGCATCTTCCTGCATGCAGCAGACTGCGTTTTGGAAATGACTGATAGGATGTGTTGCTCTTATTAACTTGGCATGTATTTTACTTTCTTGTTGTCTGTCCATCTGTTTCCAGATTGACATAATCTCAATAAAAGAGCGATACAAATCTTTTCCCCTTGTGGGTGGGCTGAGTGTTTGAAATGAAAAAATGATGTGGGTGTTCAAATTTGGATTGGAGATTGCACAAAGCCATAGGAAATGTTATGGACCGTTTCAGTGAAACTCCTCGTTTCTACTGTTTATATGTATGACACAGTAAAAATACACTGTAAGGGAAGAAAATAATTATTTCCTTTCCTGGCAGTTGCCATCCATGAGCCTTTCCTGGCCCTGCATAATCCCGGTGGGCTGTTCAGTAGTGGGTCTTAGGAGGTCAGAAAAAAGGGTGGTCCTCACTGACATCAAAAAGAGCCGATCGGTGATGAAGCCAGCTTAAATGAACACTTTTGGGAATGATAAACTCTGAGCTTATTCCTGCACAGGCATTTGCAAAGTCCTCGCTACGCCTTCGAAGAGTTTATTTTTCAAGCAGCACCTTCAGGGGTTTGTTTTTAGGTAGTTTTCAATTGTTGGCGTGCACAAGAAGTGCTGAACGTGGGGGGGAAAGCTCTGCTGCAGTGTGAGGTAGGCGTGACGAGTGGAGGAAATTATTCTGTTTCAGTGAGGCTTTATATAAATCCCTTGGCAATAATCTTTTAAACTAATGTTGTGTGTTGAGTCAAACCAGTGATGTTGCTATATTTAAAATTTGAGTGTGTTTTGTTTGTTTTTAAGTATTCAGTGAGAGGAATATTCTGTCTGAGCTACATACCTAGAGCATGAATAAGGCAGCTACTAATCGAGCTGAGGTTTCGTCCACAGGCAGAATAGGTGCTCATTGTCCCATGATGTTAGGCTTTACCAAAAAATGTTTTACTAGTGGGGTGCGTCCTGGCTACAGCTAAGTATTGTCACCACTGAGAGGAGCTGTCCCGTTCCTGAGGCATCTTCTCCTTTGGGATTGCGTGAGCTTTCAGTAAACACCCAACCACCCAGGATGGGGAATTTGAGATAGATTTAGATTGATGGTTTGGGTTCGTTTTACCTCAGATCGCATTCTTCACCTGAGTTTACCCACTGGGCAACGTGAATGAACTGATGAAGAAATGACAGCGTACCAAAAGGAGACCGCTCTATGCACTCTGCGTGAGCGACGTTTGTCAAGGATAACTTGCCAACACTCCTGCCTGCTGAAAGAGGGCACCAAAGAGGGCACGGTGTGCTGCACTTGCCCGTGAGCAAATTGAGAAGTGGCCTGGGAGTTGCACGATGGCGCAATAAAGCACAGATAGCTTGCCAGACTCTGAGGTTGTCAGCTGCTCTGTATTCATCTTCAGAATAAACGAGTGTATCATCACGTGCTGTCCAGACTCCAACAAAGCAGCATTGTTCTGTTCTAAGTTTGCATATTTATGCAGGAGTACTCGTATCTCTAGCCCTGCTCACATTTCAAGAGAAACGGCGTAGTGCCCTGAGTAAGGCTGCGAAGACTTGGCATCAGAAGTCAGTTTGATGATGTGTACCAAGTATCAGTGAATATATTCGCAATAAAGCGTGCAAGTGGATGGTATGTAGCAAAGAGTAGTTTTGTGAATGTTAACGTTTCGTTCCAGTGATCCGAACAAAACAGGTTGTGCTTAATGCTGAAAGCACCGTTTCACCGGGAACAAGTAACTCGAGAGTGCCGTGACCAGGCTGCTGTGTGTACTGTGGTTACTGCCTTAATACGTGGGGAAAAATGGCCAGACACTGCAGGTCCTGTGGGTAGATCTGCTGGTGGTGCTCAAAAGGCCACAGATACAGGCTTTTAATGTGTAAATCTGAAAGCTGCCTTTTGAAAATGGGGTTTAAAATAGCAGAAGTGATGCTAACGGATCAGTGGAGAATTTAAAAAATATGAGCTATGTTAAGTGAGCTGTTTGCATTATTTGAGAAGCCTGGCTTGAAGGTGCACTCTATTATTAATTATTCCTAGTTGAGGAAAATCCACCTGATTGGAAACAAACATCTGATAATTGAAGCTAATGCTTACCTTTAAGGGAAAGAATGGGTCTGCCCTGTTTAGTTTCTCTTATCTTTTGTGTCATGGGGAGGATGATTGCTGCTCCTACCACACTGGCATTCACAGGTATGCTTCAAGGAGCAACAATTAGAAATAAATTTCAGTCTATTTTCCAAAAAGTCACATATCTGTGCCCCTTGTTACTTTGTTGGAAGTGTGAATTTTGGGCAAAGTGAAAAATGGATACAGCAATGACATTGAAACCTCTTTGCTGGCAAGCAGAAACCCCGTTTCCAAAGCACCAGCAGGTCTGGACTGTCAGGTGGGTCTCGATTTTCATACTGATCATTTTGTTATCCTTTTATTACCAGGGGCCAAGCCCAAGGTAATGGTGGTAGTTCACGCTGGACTTAAGTCACATGCAGCATTCCTGGCACACCAGCATACTAACGTGTGGGCTTTTAAAATCATAGGCTGATGTGCAAATGCAAATAATGATTTCATCTGATCCCATCTTAAGAGCTTTACGGAGGGTCCTTTTTAATAGCTCAGAGCAGCCCTGTGTACCTCTGGGACTGGTGAAAGGCTCTTTGGTAGCTCAAAATCGCAGCCATTACCTGCAGGAGAAAGGGATGCTCTCTGCTCTTAGAGATGGGCTCGCATCTCCTTTTGGCAGCGTGGAGCGGCACCGAGGCAGCGTGTGCTGGCCAAGAACTCTGGCTAGAGAGGCCGATGCTCTTTCCTTCTCAGCTGCTGGGAGAGAGGACCGCGTCAGGCAGGTGGTGTCCACGTCGCCCGGGTGATCTTTGTGTCTTCACATCAGTTTAAATTACCCGCTTAAAATTCTTTCTCCAAAGTAGAGCTTGCAAACTGAGTTTGTTTGTGGGGCTCGCAGGACGCTGTCCCAGTGAGTGAGACCTTGAATCCTCCTGCAGCTCAGCCAGTTTTACATACGGTAAGCGTCCCTCTCCGCTCCGGTCAGCTGTAGTCTTTAGAAGTACAGACTGAAGTCAAGAAATGTTTTAAGTACCTGCTTTTGAATCCTATTTGGGGAAGAAAGAGGGGTTGCCTTTTTCTTGAGGTTTGGTATTTAAAGCACTGATTGCATCCCCATACCAATAACCATTGCTTATGTGGCAGCTTTTTCCCAACTCCAAGTCATGCAGTTTAGCAGATATTCCTTTAACTTTATTCTGGAGAACAGGAGAAGACTTCATATTCCAGCCTAAGCTGCCTGAAGAGCTCTATAAACGGACACATTTCCTACAGCCTTCCTGGGCTCTCCCTTCTCCAGCCGTGGTCCCTCCTTCCACAGGTTCCTGCAGCAGCAGTGAGAACAAAACCCCAAGTACTTGCGTGCATCTGCCATGGCTGCAGCATGGAGGCAGCCAACCCTGGCCGGCACCGCTGCTGTTGGGTTCACGTTTCTTCTGCCTTCCTTTCCTCCCTCTCGGAGCGCAGAAGCCCAGGCGGCCAGAAATGCAGAGCACCTCCTTTTTACAGCACTGTGATCCCACGCTGCTCCAGACAGTTTTTTCTGACCCTATACAGGCAGAAGACAAGTTTAACACCTGAGCTGTAAATAGCAGTAACTGGTGGTCGTCTTAGGGAAGCGAATCTTGCAAACGTAAGGATTATGGAAATGAAACCCTGTGCAGTGCTTGTACGTTATTACTGTTAATACCACTACTCCGAGCCTTCCATTTGTGACTTCTCCAGCGACGATACCGAGTTACCTCCGCCCAGCATGCGTTAGACCAGGGAAGCCTTAATGCTCTGCTCCTCTTCCCAGCTGCTGCCCCGAGCCCTGGAAAGCTGTTGGCTCCCAGGGGCTTTAGGGCCTTGACAGTTCACCGGTGCTGAGACCTGCTGAGCCACTTCTTACGCAAACCGAGTCAGGTATGTGTGTGTTGGGGGAATGTAAGGAATGAAGGAGCTCCCTGCTACCTGACCCTCTGAGGAGAGCAGGCAGGAAATCCCGGCTGCTGCCCAGCCGCAGGCAGCGGAATGCTTGGGAGTCTCCTGTTGCAGCTTGCAAGCCTAATACTTTCTTAACATCCCAGGTAGAAGGTAACGTGACCCCACTGCCGTCAGAGGACTGCTATCCGAGACCTGCGGTGAGCTGTCGGTATGAATTAATTACAGCTGCATCCAGGAGAATGCAAAATAATAGTGCCGAGGAGAAGGCAGGAGGTGAAACAGGCAAAATGCAAGAGCCTACATCTCCCCCGTGGGGTGCCGGCTGCGGGGAGGCTGGTGGGATTCCAGGAACGATCTCTCTAACTCATTTGGCCATCCACGCACAAGCCGTGTGGGGGAAGAAACTGCAGTAGCTTATGTTCTGCTAAGCAAAAGCAGGTGGGCCTGATTTCAGGATAAAAAGATACCTTTTATTGCCTAGAGCCAGAGAGATGAGCAAGCGTTACCGGTGTGGGGTAGAGCAAGTGGTCAGTGGGAGCAGCCAGCGCCTCGTGCCCATCTGACAGTGTCTTGGCAGCAATCGCAGGGATTTTAGACATAGCAGCTCATTTAGAGTTTGATTTAACACCCACTGCAATGTGTGGGAGTCACTGCTGGATCAGGAGCTGCCATTTCAGCCTCTCAGGCACTAAATTGAAGGATTTTAATTTTTTTTTTTTTTTTAAACCCCGGCCTTTTCTTTTTTCACTGGGGCGTTATGCTGTGGGACTTTTGCATGTGGAGCTAATTAAGGAATGGAGAGGTGCAGGGGTTAATGTAAATGTACTCTGCAAAAGATCTATTTGGTGCTTGTGAGAGTTGCATTTAATAAGTAGAAGGATGTTTTCTCTGCTTTGGGAATTCATGGCAACCATCTGAATAAAATTTTAAAAATAAACTCAGAGCAGCATTGCAAAGCTAATCTTCTGTGCCTGAAGGGAGCCCACGTATACATTAAAGAATAATTGGGCTGTAGGAATCGTGCAACCTCTGGGTTTCACAAAATGCAGAAGCAGCACATGAATTTCACTGCTAAACGAAGAGCGGCATTAAAGGTTATCAGAGAGACTCTAAAATGTCACATGAGCCTTGAAGCTGAGTCATCTCATAGATAAATCCACGGCGAGAAAATACAGGCTGAACTGAGAGTCTTGATTTAGAGAATAAGAGACACTTCTAAAAATGTGCACGAACAGGCAGGTGTCCTTCTAATGGCCTTCAGCCCATGATGTAAGAACAAGAACATCCCAAACTACCTCAAGAAGGACCCACTGGTGAAACAATCCCTCCTGAGATCCCTGCCCTGTGGCAGCTCCTGATGGGATGGCTGGTGGCTCCAGCACCCCTTTCTGGGGTCCAGCTGCTCTCTCCTGAGCACAAGGTCAGTGTCACCCAATGTCACAGCGGGAAGCAGGAGCTGGAGGTAGGAGAAAAAGAGGTCTGAGTGACTCTCACTGATGGGCAAAAGCCTCTAACAGAGAGCAGAGGTGCACGGAGTAGATGGCTGCTTGGAGAGGAGCGAGCTGGTCCGGCCCTGAGCTGACCCGAGCCCGGAGCAGAGCTGTTGTGCTTTGCTGCGAAGGGGGAAACTGCCGCAGGAGAGTGGTGGAAGAAAACACAACACAAAAAACGTGGTGAGAAGGTCTGTTTGTACCACTGCAGTTTGTGGTTGTGACCGTATTGGTGAATCTTACTGGGGTGGCTGTGCCGAGACCGCCTGCGCGCTCTTTGAAAATGCTGTTTATGGGGCAAAAGCTCAAGGACTGCGGTCTCTGCGAGAGCATTTCTGGCGGTCAGGGATGCGAAGCCCCCCACTCCCTGGAGCACCCTGGTGTCAGGATGCTTTCGGCAGTGGGTGAGGACAACCACGGTGCCTGGAGGCACACCGGGGAGGGGAGGACCTGGCACCCCGATACTGCGACCTTGTGTCGAGGGCTTGTGTGTTTGGGCGCTGTGTTTTATTCAGTGAAAATAAAGGTTATCTGGTTTGTGTCAGCAGTGAGCCTGCTGTGCCTGCTGCTTCTCTTACCTTGTCTGGAGGGTCTCAAGGTGATGGGGATGGAGGTGGAGGAAGGAAACAGGGCAGGATGAAAGGAATTCCTCTCGGGAAATGGTTGGTTGGCTTTGGCTGGAAACTCGTGCTCTCGGATGAAGGAAAAGAATAACGCTCTACCTGGGGCAAACACAGAGCAGAAGCCCTACCTAGGAAGGGGAAGCTGAACACTGCCAGCATCACCCCAGAAAGTGTCTCCTGGTGGGACTTTTCTGGCAGTTCACTCCAAAAGGGCCAGTAGGTGACCAGCCACCATCTTTCAATGACCAGCAGTTGGTGACGGTTCGTTTGGGGTTGCACAGGCGGTATAAGGGCTAGATGTGCTTAATGATTTGCTTTGTCATATAAATTAGTGAAATAAACCTTGGAACTAGAATAGAAAATGAATGTTCATTACGATGCAGAGCTTTTGATCTGTGTCGTCCTGCTCTGTCCCTGTTCTCCCCCTGCAACAAACAAACACCACGTTTTTCGTGCCCACGCTTACGTGCCGGCCAAGTCCCTGTTAACAACCTCTTAATTTGGGGGGTCCCACATTAGTGCAAATCACTGGGAAGAGCAAAACCTGCCATGTTGCCATTTTACTCAGATTAATATGCAAATCAGGAGGCAAATGCGTCCAAGGAATGTAGGTCACGGTGCGAAACGTGCAGAGCGGGAGGCAAAGGGACGAGCGATGGGGAATTGGGGGACTGTCTCGAAAGGCCTCCTCTGCCTTCAGCTGGTGGTTGCAACTCCCGTTGGGTCTGTTAGAGTTATTGAGCGACTCTTCCGCTGGCCCTTGGTTTAGTGATGAAGCCGAAATCTTATAAAGGCTCCTTTGCAGTGCAGGAGCGGCGTTTCCTGGGGCTTTTGTAGAACAGGTGTTCTACACGGCCAAAAATCTATCTGAGCCTGACCACGACGGCACTGCCTCATGCTGCTCGAACAGACGCATCCGGGAGGGCAAAGTCTGTCCCTTTGTACAGAAACGCGGCTTGAGGCTTATTTGCGAACCTCTTCGGTGCAGGTTTTTGAGCTGATATTCCTCAGAACAAAATGTACCGAGGAATGGACGAACCAAGTTATCTTTAGAAAGGCAGACTGAGCCAGGGTCAGGCAAACATTAGCTTTGCTGATCTCCGATGCTGCTGAACTAAAATCCAAGCCAGTTTTATTTGCGTAGGCGCTCCACTGAATGCGCAGCATTCACAGGTTGCGGATGACGCTGCTCATGCTGCCTACAGGTCTAAAAAAATTATCTTGATTTCGATTTGTAATATCAGTACTAACTGTGTGCTTTAAAGAAATGACCGAGGTGATTATCTCCATTTTATAGCAGGAAAACTGAGACGTGGCAAGTAGGCGGGCTAGTAACTAAGGCAAAATACAACCCTGGGCTTCTGAATCCCGGTCCTGTGCCCTTGCCTGCACCTTCCAGCCTTCAGCAGCTGCCAGCCTTCCCCCACCACATAAGCCATCTCCGCTGGGCAGGAGCACAGCCTGGGGGCTACGCTTTTTGTTTTTATCCTCTCCTGCAATCAGCTTTGATGATGCGGAAGGCAGCTTCGGGCTCTGGGCTGGGCCAGAAGTTCAAAAGGCTGCTTGCCCAGCCCCTGGTGCTCGCTGCACAGCCTCTGCCCTGGGCCAGCGACGATGGGAGCCGCAGTCCTCCACTCGGCTCCGTCGCTTCTGAAAGCATCCTGGCTAAACTTCACAGCTCTCGTTCATTCATGTGAAAATCCTACTGCGTTCAGCCAGATTTGGGCTTGACACACTGAAATTAAGGAGAATCTATCAAGCTGAGGGATTCATACAACAGTCCTAGCCTTAGTCTCTGCCAGGAAAACACTCCCATGATGGTCTGACAGTGTCCCTTCCAGAGTGTAAACGGCAACATAGGAAACCAAAACCCAGAATGGCTGGTGGACTGGTTTTACTTCAAACCAAAGGCAATATATATTTTTGTAAGATTACAGCAGTGCATTCTCCATACCTCTCAGTATTTGTTTGCACCTGAAGTCTTATGGCACTGGGTGTACTAATCACAGTCTGCCTGAATACTATCTTTTCCTTGATGTGCTCAACAAGGAGGAGGAATGAGCTGAGTCACTGCACAAACTTGTTGGCAGAGCCTGGCCCACCCCACCCGCAGCACCCGACCTTGCCAGCTCGCCACCTCTGTGTTGCAACCTTCCTACCAAGCCTCCGAGCACCTCCCCAGGAACGCTGTCAGGACGAGGGCTCTGTTGTTGTTGCTGGGCGTTTTTCTATCGCACTAGCTCATCGCTGCGATGCCTCCGAGGAAGGAGTAGTGCACAATTTCCTTGATGATACATGTTGCAATGAAGTCTTATCTCAGCCGTGACTTCTTGCTTTTCCTTTGGCACAGCAATACAGGAGCAACGAAACCTTCTCCCTACTTCCCTTATGGGGAAGTCATAACCGTGCTTCACAGGCTGGTCGGTTGGGCTTTTTAAGCAGAGAACACTCCATCCTTGAACCTTGCCTCTGACTCAAGTAGGTTTTACTCAGAATTAGCACTAAACATTCAGCTACGTGATCTGAACAGGTATCAAGCATATATCCATAACTAATGAACAAACTTCCCAGTAAGAGGGAGTCAAACTGGAGAGTGTTTCCCATTCACACAGAAACAGAACACTTTTACCAGGCAGTGTCAGTCCTGCCAGTGCCTCAGATGCAACACGAACGCACGCGCGTGCTTCTGTGGTTTCAGGAAATACAGGGGAAAAAAAAAAAAAAGAGTGTTTACTGTCAGTAAACTTGGAAAGACTTTTTAAAACAGCGACAGACTTTTTTTTTTTTTCCTGGAACTCTGTGAGCTGACACAGTGCAGCACAAATCAAGGTTTCAAATGACCACGCTGGTCAATGGTCACACCAACACCTATGGAGCAAATAGGATTTTATTTTTTTTTTTTTTTAAACCCTACTCCAGATATAGAAGTCATGAGGTGCTTGATCATTATCGTTTGCTTAACAACTTAATTAGTTCAATACGGAAGCAGACCGGTGCAGAATAATCCAGTCCCTTCCGAGAGCAGATGGATCAGACCCCTCTGCAATCGCTGATGGCGCTCGCAACGAATGTCACCAACTCCAGGGACTTCAGGAGAATGTTTTAAAGTAAAAGAGAGCAGTGCCTCCACCTTCAGCGCAGTCCTACAGCATTCCTTGCGTTTGGGAGAAGCCAATTACAGCCAATTAGAAGTACTAGGCTTAATTCAAGGCTGAAAAAAAGGCATTCCTGAAGTCACTGACTTGGAAAGAAAGGCAAAGCATGCAAACAAGTGTTTCAGTACAGAAACCAAAACACCTGACGGGGCTGAAGAGCAGAGCAAGCGCGGTATTGCCATCACCTTTGTCACCTCTGAATTATACAGGTTTTTTAGTTACGTTTTTAGAGAAAATGTGACGGTTTAGCAGACTGGCCCCAGGAGTCGGACGGTTTCTGTTCTTAGCTCTGCCTCTTCGCATTAACTTTATCCAAATAGTAATTAAAAAAATAATCATCTCACTGCGAGTGTATTACTTAACCTGCAGTTAGCATGCTTTTTGGAGCTATGTGTAGTTCTATATATAGAACAATTATGTTTATAATAGAAAAGAAGAAGAAGAAGAGTTAGTTTTAGGTCAATGATTCATGCTGTGGAGATAAACATTGCTTTAAGAGGTCATGCAGACATTCTATCATGAAACACTTAACATAACATAAAGCCCAATTTTTATAAACATTTATTGTAAATAGGTCAAAATCAAAGGCCAAGTTTTAAATAAAAAGAATCTGACTTATGAGCCTAACTTTGTTTCCAGTTGGCTGCTCAGAAACTCTGCAGGATCCGATTCACAGTTTTTCAGTTGTTTTTCACTATCAAATATCAACAAGGTTTTTATTCAGATTAAGTGATTGAACTATAGTCAAGTTTAAATGTTCACAGTATCATCAAGACGTGGTTAGTACCACCTGGTTGAAAAGTCTTTCAGGAAGAGGAAAAAAAAATTTAAAATGCTAACCTAGCTTTCAAACTGAGGTAGACAGGTCATGGTGACTTGAGTGCTGAGGGTTGTTTTTTTAATTTTTTTAAAATCTGTTCATTTAATAAAATGCTTTAGGCAACAATCGAGATTGTTATGTTAGTATTTCTGATAGCAAGAAACTTTGTTTTGAAAAAGTACACAATTTTTTTTAAATAGAAATATTCCTCTTCTGTTACCAAAATAATCAGAAACATCATAGAAAACTATGCATCTTTCCTCTAATAATTTAACCCTGCTATATAACAAGCCACGTTAAAGTAGCCAGCTACCAGCTTGCGGTTCACAGTGTAGAATATGCAGTTCTTTACCTTACTTTTGCTCTCCAGCTGAGGAACAGAGATCAAGAAGGCTGTGCCTTAAGCATTTTAACCTGTCTACACACACAGAGGTTGTTTAGTTTTTCAGCCATTAAGTTTGCAGTCTCCACCGATGTGTCAGCACGACGGTACACACAGCGTTTATGCCGCTCCCTGGGCAGCTCCCTTTCCACAGGTGTCTGTGAGCTGGGTTTCATCCAGCGGTCTCTGGAGCCAGACCCTATCACTGATTTAGTTAAACATCCAAAAAGACAGACATGGAGAGAAGAAATCCAAGCTGCTTCTGCGAGGGAAAATGGAGATCCCAGTCACGTTATTAAACAATTTTGATCCCAAGAAGGTGGAGAGGCTAGTGGCCAAAGAACAGCTCAGAAACGGGTCTGCGTTTCACAGTGACTTCCTCTTCCTCCTCCTCCATTACCTCGGAGAGGGAGGAATATGAAGGGAAGCCCCCTCTGGTCTTTGGCTTCCTCCTCGGGCCCGTAGTGGCAGCCAGGAGCTTGTTTAAGGACGAGGGCTTCCTTAAACCTTTGGTGAGATCGCAGAAAGCCATGTCATCAGATATGACCCCCAGGAAAGTGCTAGTGGAGCTCAAGATTGAAGCTGCAAGCTTTGTGGTCTTCTTGATGGGCACGGAGTGCTCCGTGTTGTGGGAAAGGCTGGGGTCCCCCAGCAAGCGCCTGACCGTGGAGGAGGTCCCTTCCTTTAAGTACTGATGTGGCTTCTTCCCGCTGTAGTCCCTCAGGTCGGTCTTGGCGTGGTAGCTGTACACCAGCATGGTGATGATCTTCTCCTGGCCGTGTATGGCAGCCAGGTGGAGCGCCGTGTAGCCACTGTGCGACCTGGCGTCCACGTTGATGTGGGCCCCCCCTTTCTCGGCCACCCTGATGATATTTGTCACCATGTCGCAGTTGCCGGTCTTGGCGGCCCAGTGTAGGGCGGTGAAGCCCGAGATGAAGTCCCTCCGGGCCGCCAAGCTGGCGTCGTCCAGCAGCAGCCCGTGGAGCTGCTGGGTCCACTGCCCGCCGGCCACCATCACCAGCCACTTGTGCTCGGCCTCCTCCAGGGTCACCACCGCTGTCTCCTCGCTGGCCCGATGGTTCTTGGGCCCCCGCCGCAGGCCGGGCGAGCGGGACCCAGCCTCCTCCACTGGCGGCGGGGGTGACAAGGGAGACCCCGGCTCTGCTGGCGGTGGGGGTGACAAGGGGGATCCTGGCTCTGCTGGTGGTGGGGGTGACGAGGGGGACCCCTGCTCCGCTGGCGGCCCCGGGGCAGCAGCGGCGAGGGGCTGCACACAGCGCACCGGCAGCATGCAGGGCTTGGAGAGCGGCTCCCGCCGGGACCCCCCCGTGCCGGTGGGCAGGGGCACCCCGCCACCGCCGCCCTGGAAGAGGCCCCGCAGCTCAGAGACAGCCCGCGGCGACGGCAGCTCCTCGGGGGGCGACGGCGAGAGCTGCCCGGCGGGTTCGGGGCCGGGACCGGGGCTGGGGCCGCCGCCATCGCCCTCCAGCGCCAGCGCGCCC